>JASVEL010001800.1:0-201195 GCA_032618575.1 Nicotiana noctiflora
TCTCAAAAATATTTATCGGCAATGGCAAGAAAGCCCACTACCATGTCATTAAGTGATGACGGATCAGTTGCGTGTATCCAACGTTTGCTCAATATAAATCCGATTGTGTAGGGCCCTCGTCAATATACACAATGAGCTGGGCCCTCTTCAATATGTAAACGCTCCACGTGTAGGCCTGACTATCTCCGAAGCGTCGCCCCTCCTCTAGATGTAGGAGGAAAGACACAAGATCTCTAGAAACTTAACCATAATTAAGCCGTTGTCTAACGCACTTTAACTACGATCAACAGAGGGAAAGAGGGAAATAAAACAAGGATTAAATTCTCCATTTGATTAAAGCAAAAGAGCAGATTTGGGCTTCGGCTTTTGCTTTCTTCGCTTTACTTTGCTTCGATTCTCCATTTTCTTCTTCGCCTAGGGTTTTGCAGCTACGACTCTTTTACAGAAACAAACAGAGAACGAGACTAATACACAATCTCTTTTTTAACTTTGTTAATACGGTAAGATTATTAACTGCCAATCTGTAATGGTTTTGTTGATTTGATTGACTTGTTATTCACGAACTATGATCACGTTGCTTTCTTTGTCGTTCCTTTCAAAACGAGTTTTGAGCCATTTCGTGATTGTCGGTTATAGCATCACTTTAACTAAGTATTCTTGGTTTGCTTCCATTTCCTAGAGATTTCGTTTGAAAATTGTTTTATCAAACGACTTAATTCGAGGAGCAAGTGCATTATTTGGACGCAATGGGAATGATAGATTGATAGTTGTTTCCCTGTGCAAAAGGTGGCAGATGGGCTATGGCATAGTATATTGTAACTTGTAACATTTGTGCAGTATAATAGTTTTAATTTCTGTTTAATGTTTGGTAAATGTATACTGTATACATGTTCAATTTATTCTTAGCTAAATTAGGTTAACATTAGAAGAATTCCGCCACGGTTTAGTGGGATATTTCTGGGCACTTGTCTGATATAAAATTTATTCTCATATTTGCAGGTTATTTTTGTTTCTTACTGTGTTGATTCAAAGGTTTAAGGCCCTTTCAGGATCAAAGTGAATAAGTAGGATTTCAAGGATTAGTTGAAGTGAAGTATCATCATCTCTGGACAAAGGTTTCGAAGTAGCAAGCTACAATATATGGCATATTAGGGGTACGAAACCCAATGTAGTATACTAACACCAGCTTGGCTTTAGATTGTGGCAGTTTGTGAAGGAGGTGACTAGTGTTGTTATTCGTAGCCTAATGCTTGCCTAGGTTCAGATTTATACTGCCATACCTGTATTTGTGTACCAAATATGGAATTATAGAATTTTAATATGGAAGACTTTAGAGAATCAGAGCTTCCACTTCTTAGCTGGATCAGCAAAAATCCCTCTGAGATGGCGGAATCCCCTTTGTTTATTGTCTCCTGTGTCATTGCTGGTTTAGTTGGAATTTTAACTATACTTTACACAGCTTTCCAGTGGAGAAGGAACACAAATGGTAGTTGGATGAGAGCCATAGCCAGATCAAAGAAAAACCCGAAAACAAGGAATAAGGTCCCTGTGGCTCCTCATACCTGGGCTTTAGAAACTGTTTCTCGAGGGAAAAGTTTAAATTGCGGTGTCTGTTTAAAGTCCATTTCTCCATCTCAGACTCTTGGCCCAATTGTGGCTTCAGAAAGTTTCTTTAATCGTTGCAGCATATGTGGTGCAGCAGCTCATCTGAGTTGCTCATCGAGTGCTCACAAGGATTGCAAATGTGTATCTATGTTTGGATACCCTAATGTGATACATCAGTGGGCAGTGCGCTGGACTGAGGTAGCTGATCAACCTGATGAATCTTATTTCTGCAGCTACTGTGAAGAGCCATGCAGTAGTTCATTTCTTGGTGGGTCCCCTATATGGTGTTGCCTGTGGTGTCAGCGTTTAGTTCATGTTGATTGTCATGCCAATATGTTCAATGAAACTGGTGATATTTGTGACCTGGGCCCTTTCAGAAGGCTTATTCTATCGCCACTTTACGTGAAAGAGCTTAACAAGACTTCTGCGGGCGGACTGCTCAGTTCTATTACACAAGGAGCCAATGAGATTGCATCTTCAGTGCGTGCTAGTATCATAAGTCAAAGCAAGAAATACAAACACAGTAACGAGAAACATGGGAATGGGACCTCTGCAGAGACAAGCAATGGTGATGCTACTGGGGACACAACTGCTGAAAGCACTGCTGATAGTCATCAAGTAAATGGTAATTGTAGAATAGAGGAAAACTGCAATGGCTGTGTAAATAAAGAGGGTGTGGATCAGCAGCAAGACAGTGGTGTGAAAAAGATGATATCTATACCCAGCTTCAAGAGGAGTTCATCCATTAATCAGAAGGATGAATCTCTATTAATAGGGATAAAGCAGAAATATGAATTGACTGATTTGCCTCCAGATGCCAGGCCTTTGCTAGTTTTTATAAACAAGAAAAGTGGAGCTCAACGAGGAGATTCACTTAGGCAGCGGTTAAACCTTTTGTTAAATCCAGTGCAGGTGAGGTGAAGCTGCTTAGCTACTCACTGTTCTTTTAGCGTCCATCTTGTGAATAAATCTTGCTCTCTCTATTTATCAATCAGTAGTAATGAGTTAATCAGTGCAACGATTACATTTTGAGAAATGTTACCACCGTAGGTGGTTAGTTAATTCACCTGTCCTTTAAATGGCTTGGAGGGCTCGTGCTTGTTGCTGCTAAAAAGATTCTATGAGCCTTATTTTATCTGCCAACATGCTTTTGAAAGTGTTGTAATACATTCCTTGGATAATTGTAAATGTACCACCTAATAATGTTTCATTATCAACAATTGACTTGTATAATCTTGGTATTCTGGTGAATGTTGTAAATTTGACTTAGGCAGATCTCTATCAGGCAGAGGATCAAATATGGTGATAGATTAATGCATTATCCCTTTACAGGGTTTCGGTGCAGCAGAGTGCTAATTTCCTTTTATGCTACTTGATTATATGTCTTATGAGCATCATTAAAGATGTCTAGACTTTTCTGTTTAAAGGCTTTTTTTTTGGTGGTCCAGCTTTTTCAGTAAATTCATGAATGTTTTTGCCAGCGAGCCAATGTGTTGATCTGATTTTCCATGGATATGCTAATTAGGTCTTTGAGTTGAGTTCAACCGAAGGGCCCGAAGTCGGTTTGCATCTTTTTAGAAGGGTGCCTCACTTCCGGGTTCTTGTATGCGGAGGTGATGGTACTGTTGGCTGGGTTTTGAATGCCATAGATAAAGAAAACTATGTTTCTCCTCCACCAGTGGCAATACTCCCTGCTGGGACAGGAAATGATTTGGCTCGAGTTCTTTCCTGGGGAGGTGGCTTGGGTTCTGTAGAGAGACAAGGTGGTCTTTGCACACTTTTGCATGATATTGAGCAAGCTGCAGTAACTATCCTTGATCGATGGAAAGTTTCTATCTTAGACCAACAAGGCAAGCTGCTTCAAGCCCCTAAGTTCTTGAACAACTACCTTGGTATGGTAACTGTTCTTCTTTGGGCGGAAGATGATATATTAAGTTTGCTTTACTGAAGAATGTTATGATCATTATCTCACTTTTACAGTGTTTTTTCAATTCTAATTTTTTTTTTGGTTGCAAATTTTGATTAGTGTTCGTTATTGATGTTCCAGGGGTTGGCTGTGATGCAAAGGTTGCATTAGAAATCCATAATATGAGGGAGGAGAACCCCGAGAAGTTCTACAATCAGGTATGCAGATCATCTTCTATAAGACCATGTGGAGCATGATAATTGGGTTTGTGAATTTGGTTTGATAAAGAAATAGGTCTGTAGGATTTGAAGTTTTATCTAATGAATTGCATCATCTATGTATTCATGCATCTCTTGTTTGTAGGATTGTATGGATTTTTTTTTGGCGTAACTTAGTTAACTTCCATGTATCTCTCCTTTCTATTTTATATGCATTTGTGACTGATATATTTTTTTTTGGTTGCAAAAATGCTGCAGTTTATGAACAAAGTTCTTTATGCCAGAGAAGGTGCTAAGAGTATCATGGATCGGACATTTGCAGATTTTCCATGGCAAGTTAGGGTGGAGGTTGATGGTGTTGAGATTGAGGTTCCCGAGGTGGTGACAAAAGGCTTAACTATTCTTGTGGAGAAAAACATTTTTGCTTTGAATATCTACTTTTAGTCATTTGATATGTGATTCTTACTGCAGTCTATCTTTGATAACTCTCATCATTTTTATATAAGTTGCAATAATAGTATCAACTCTCTGGAGATACTAGGAAATCTTCTATCATGATAAAAGGTGCAAAAGTTTATAAGGGAAATTTGGTGGATAATTCTGTATATTCTTCTTTAAGATGTTTTAGAGTCATCACCATCTTCAGCAACTAAAAGATTATTGATCTTTAATGATGAGTTATTACTTTGTGACTTGATCTGTAGGATGCAGAAGGTGTTCTTGTAGCTAATATTGGAAGCTACATGGGTGGAGTAGATTTGTGGCAGAATGAAGATGAAACTTATGACAATCTTGATCCTCAATCCATGCATGACAAGATGCTGGAGGTTGTCAGCATTTCTGGGACCTGGCATCTTGGGAAGCTTCAGGTATATAGGAAACGATTTCTGAGACGTTAGTGTAGCAAAAGTAATTTTCATGGTGCTGTGGAGGCTGTTTCTTTTTTGTTGAGGAAAATTTTCAGTGTGTTAAAGTAGCTTCCTCTCAGGTAGTTGTCTATGTTGTGTGTTCATTTCCTTACTGGAGAGGCGTTAAGTAATTACATCCGGTGATCCTCTGGCAAGAGTTGCTGCAGTTGTATAACTGGAAGAGCACTTTTTGATGGTTATTGGCATGATGTGTCTATTTGATCTTTCCGCTTATATTTCAGTCTTTTGTGATAAGATTACCACCTCTTGCAAACAGGTGGGGCTTTCGAAAGCTCGGAGGCTTGCACAGGGGCAATTGATAAAAATTCAACTTTTTGCTGGATTTCCTGTTCAAATAGATGGAGAACCCTGGTATCAGCAACCATGTACATTGACAATAACACATCATGGACAGGTCAATTACACTTGCGTATCCTTTGTTTTTTCCAAGAGTGGGAAACGGGGAGGGAGAATGCGTTTTCACGTTAAATTTATTGAAGTAATACAGTATCTATAATTTGACCCTGCTGCTGTTACAGGCCTTCATGCTGAAGAGAGCAGCAGAAGAACCTCTAGGTCATGCAGCAGCAATAATTGCCGATGTGCTTGAGAATGCAGAATCCAATCAAGTGATCGATGCATCACAGAAGCGGGCACTTCTTCAAGAAATGGCCCTTAGACTCTCTTAGACACTGACACTTTTTAGGTTGCAGCAGTTAATAGGAAGTTTTGTATATAGTCTTCTGCCCTTTTTTACAGGTTCTTCCATTTCACATGTAAAATATATGGAAATTAGAAATGTATACAAAGATAGTCAACATCGAATGAAGAGGCAAATTTTATGATGGTTGAACCAGTGTCCTCGCGGTCCTACGGTCTGACTGTGCTCAAGTGTTTCGTCCCTTTGGGCGTGTTTTTATACAGTACCCAACAAACAGTGGCTGTAACGATATCCAAACCACCCTGTAGTTGAAGATTATGGGTTGGCCAATGCTTGCAGCTTTTAGCTGTATCGTTGTGGGCTGAGGATAAATGGTGTAACAGCCTGTTGTTTCAATGAACATCTTACAGGAATACATAGGGAAAAGAATCAGTTCTGCCTGTGAGTAGCAGCAAATTTGAGCGTGCGTCTCAAAGACGCTGCGCTTCACGCTGTAATTCTTGAAGCTCTTATATTGTTTCCTCAGTTTTATCTTCAATCCAAGTTTCACTTTACGTCTTGAGTGTAGGTATATTTTTTATATAGAAAAGGCTTAAAAATAGCACTTAACTTTCATAAATGGTCTATCAATATCATCCATTAAAAAATGAAGAAATGACCCATTCATGTCATTACTGACTAATGATTTAATTTTTATTTGGCCCGTCTATGCCACTATTGTTAATTAATAATGGCATGGATGAGCAATTTTTTTAATGACTGTTGCATGAAATGAGTATTTTTTTAACGGATGGCTAGACTATTTCTAAAAGTTGAGTGGCATTTTTAGGTTTTTTTTCATTTCTTATATTTGGAGTTGGTTGATTTGTTTTTATTATTTTTAACTGTGCGAGGTTGATGTCCCAAAACTTCTTTCAGATATACAAAACGGAAGGTGAAGAAAAAAGATATACAAAGCGGAACGTACACCTTACTCATTTTTTATGCTTTTCTACGTAAATTTTTTCTCTATTATATAAAATAAACAATGCAAAAATCGATGTAATACTTTGCATCTGATCATTGCAAATATTATCTGTTTCGTAACATGCTCTTAACATTTGTAAGAAGTCAAAATAAAGTAGAATTATAAACGGGTATAGTTGTAAATAAAATAGCCAATTAATTAACATTTATTCAATTTTACTAATATTACATTCAAGATTGACTTGATTTATTTTAAAAAATCGGAAACTAATGCCCAAACTTTTAAACCAATACAAGTATATAATAAGTTTCTAACTAATTTGCCAAAAGGATGGTATAATTTTGAGCATTTGCACATGACCGCCATACATGCAGCTGTTTCTTATACTTCTCGTTTTGCTTCTCCATTTATATATTTGACTTACAAATTGACAGTGCTTTCTTTTATTTTTGTTACTAAAAATATTAGCTACATTCATTGTTAATCTTACAAACGTCTATCACACACTCAACTTGTCAACTAGGCCCCATACAGTGTCCGAATAACTTGATTCGAAGAAAGGTTGTGCAGCTTTTATAATTCATCACGCCATAAAAAAATTTAAAAAAAGGAAACAAAAGAAAAAAGAGAGTAAAGCTTGAGAAAGGATAAAGTGCAAGTTTATGTATGTAATCATCATTTAACACACGCCCATATGATTTTACCTATTTAAAATTCAATCTCCCTCAATAGTCTTTCTTCGAATATCTCTCACGAGTTGTCATTAATAATTACGTACAATGGCAAACAAAAAAGCTGATTTTATATGGAGAAATATCATAAATATCAGATTTTCAGATCCCAAGGTGACAAATGTAATTAAGGCCATGAGATCCTCAAGTTTGCCACCAGAGTGATGCCTGGTTAAACGATGTCACTCCCTGGCATTTGGTTGGAATACGGCTTATGCCGGTATAAGTGATCAAAAAATATTTTGTGGAGCCAATGAGCTCGAACCAAAGACCTCTCACATAATACTTGAAGCTAACAATCACTAAACTATTAAGATGTTATGTAACAAGTGGTGTCACTTTTAATGGTTTTATCTTGTATTTCTATTTTACTTATTATATATATTTGACGAAGCGATATCCCGTGACACCGCTTGCCACCATGTATGTCTCGACCCATTTTCTAAACAAGCCGAGACCGGCACTCGATCACTAAACATGACCGAGCGAACCATCTCTGCCTATCAAGCCTAGTATAACTCCAAATATTATATGCAACAAAGCAATACTCTAAACAAATACTCTTCATTAATTTAAATATTTGAATAAATCAACTCCAAAGCTCTATTCGTAGTAACTACTGAAATTTTTGCTAAGTTATTATAAAGTAAATTATGACTCTCAACCCAACGACAATGTCTATGAAGCCTCTACTGACAAACTGACGCACTGCTCAGGACATGAGACTTCCTGGCCAGTTCTCTAAATAAACAAAGAAATAACTAAATGAAAATGACTCTAAGGAATACTCCACGAACAAAAGCGGAGCTCACCAATAGCACTGGAAAGGAAGGAAGTCCTAACTCGTAGCCAGCTCGCCTGCAAATCCGGTTCCTACGTTGTACCGCAGACCAACGTAGGTTCCCAAAAGAGAACGTCAGTACCATCCATTGTACTCAATGAGTCTCAACAACAGGGGGAGAAACTTTAATAATATATACATTATGAGCAAAGGTTCTAAATGCATGTAAAACATAAAGCTTATAAGAATAATTCTAAATATTTGCATAATAAAAAAATTTCTTTTCTTTTTCTTTCTTGATAAAAATACTTCACTTTATACTTTGGGAGTTCCAACTATCCTGACTTAATTTTGTCTTAGTCACCGTGTGAACGGCACGGGTTCGATCCCAACCTGATCGAATAGGCCCAATCCACGAGGTGCCACTCGCTTCATGGTTCTCAGCGCTCATGTATCATACCTTTGCATGACTAACTAAATTCTCAGCAACGAGACCCTCGGCTCGTGTGCTCCCTACTTTGGCACAAGTAGCTTCAGGAAGTCAACGCCTTGGTCATGACCCTAGGCGTGGACGATGACCCCTTCTCAGAATAAAGGATACTCCCAAAAATCTTTTCTTTCTAAAACTTCTTCTTGTGACTTTTCAAGTCTAAATCTTTTATACATACTCATACTGGTATCCTTAAATAAGGCATGACATAAGAATTAAATACATATTTCAAAGTATTTATAAAGGTTCTTGATCCTTCATGAATTTTCAACATGAAAATGGCATATAAAGAATAACATAAAATCTGAAATTTATGCACATATATCCAAATAACCTTCTAAACTTTAGCTAGAAAATAATTCTAAGCTAATGGGTACTTACTATTCCAGTTAAGTACAAAGAATAACCAAAAAAAATCTGAAATTAGGAATGAATTAAACATATAAAAGTGTTTCTAAAGATTCTTTCTTCTTCATAAATTTTCAACATGAAATAGCATATAAGGATAACACAAAAATTTGAAAATATACGCACATAGATCATAATAACTCATCTAAACTTTTGCTAGAACAATTCTAGATTAATGGGTACTCACTAGCTTTAATTTAATTAATATAAACTCTTTTAAGCAATTCAACAAACACCTTATATGCGTGCTTTTGTGAGTTACACCACTTTAGTAAAGGGTTGTATCAACTCACCTCAAAACTTCTCGAACCAATACGTAGGCCCCAGTCGAAATGACACCAGTCAAACAATCGATTCTACAACAATCAGTATATTTTTAATAAATTTTAAAGTTTTACACCTAAACATGAAACTTACCGTTAATACAGAGGAAGAAGGAAAATTAACTATTCAATTCTTACTTATTACTACTATAAGGTAATTGATAATAGAAAATTTTATATACCTGAACTCAAGAATTTGTAATTTGTAAAGAACCCTAGAATTTGTAATTGGTAAAGAACCATATGATCCACTATCTCTGTTTCGTTGCCTTCGTGCCTGTTGCGTGAACAAGATAGCGTTCTGTTTCTCTATTTGGAGTAAGGGTCTTTAGCCCTCTATGTGAATGAACAAGTTCTGTTCGTATAAGGCTTTAAGATCTAAAGCCTTTTTTTTAATCTATTTTGTTCAAGGCTTTAAGCCTTTTAAAAACTTGTCCTCTCCTTTTTTTGTTTTAAGCTTAACTAATAATTAGTGCTACCCACTTTTAATAATTAATAATATTAATATAATTAATATTTTCATAATTATATATATATATATATAAGGTAAAAATAATAAAAATGGTAATAATTTATTTCTATACTTAGTGTGTCTCAAAACTTTTAAAAAATTTGAGAAAGTATTACAATCTTCTCTTCTTAAAAACATTCGTCCTCGAATGTTGCTAGGGTCATATCCTTAAGCTAACAATAATTCCTTATGTCCTTGAACCTCTAAAGTTTTCTTAGCACTACTCACCTTTCCAAGAGACTCAAAATTTTGGCTCTCCCTAAATTTTTAAAAATTTCGGCAGAGTTTCCCTTGTAAATTGGACTATTCAAAAAATATCACTGTCAGAAATAATACATCTACACCAACCACAACCAAATATACCATAACCGACCATTCATAGGCACCATACACAGCTCATAAATTAATTACTCACACTCCGGCAAGGAGGTACCACAATAACTAATAATAATCTAAAGCACAACTTTAGTACAAGTGACTCACTTTAATGAATTAAATATAATTACTACATATAATTAACTCACTGCATAACTAAATTACTACAACAACTAAGCATAATCTAGGAAGAACATAAATACTTGCTAAGTTATATTTAGTAAATGAAATATAAATGTCCAGCCAAACCTAGGTTCACATACCTTTTTCTTCAAATAAATATCGATATTTCTTTCTCATATCTTCCTAAACCTCTCACGTAGCTTCTTTTGAATCACGATTACTCCACAAAACTTTGACCGATGCTATATCTTTTGTTCTCAACTTTCTTACTTGCCTATCAAGAATTTCTATAGGTAACTCTTCATAAGTCAAGCCTTCTTTAATTTCTATGGTATCGGCAGGTATTATATGCGACTCATCATGAATATATTTCCTAAGCATAGATACATGAAAGACAGGATGAACAGAGGACAACTCAATGGGTAGCGCTAGCTTATAAGCCATGTTTCCTTTCTTTCCTAGAATTTCATAAGGTCCGATAAATCTAGGGCTAAGTTTCCCTTTCTTACCAAACCTCATAACTCCTTTCATTGGTGAAACTTTCAAAAATACCTTATCACCAACCATGCACTCTAACTCACGATGCCTCCTGTCAGAATAGGACTTTTGACGACTCTGAGCTGCTTTAAGTCTTTCTCTAATTAGCTGAACTTTCTCCAAGGCCTCACAAACAAACTCTGGACCAATCAACGGCACCTCTGCTGGTTCAAACCAACCCACTGGAGACCTACATCTTTGCCCATACAATGCTTCATAAGGAGCCATACCAATGCTGGCCTGATAGCTGTTATTGTAAGCAAATTCTATGAGTGGTAAGTGATCATCCCAATTACCTCCAAAATCTATAACACAAGCACGCAACATGTATTCGAGAATCTGAATGGTCCTTTCTGCCTAGCCATCGGTCTGTGGATGAAAAGCAGTGCTTAAATTGACCTTGGTGTCTAATCTTTTCTGAAATGCTTGCCAAAAATGTGCTGAGAGCCTCTGTCAGATATGATTGAAACTGGATTACCATGCAATCAGACTATTTCTTTGATGTACAGCTGAGTATACTGCTCTGCGGAATCTGTCGTTTTTACTGGTAGGAAATGTGCGGACTTTGTTAGTCGGTCTACAATAACCCAAATTGAATCATGTTTATGGTACGTGCGAGGTAGACCTACTACAAAATCCATATTAATCATCTCCCACTTCCACTGTGGTATTTCTATGTCTTGAGCTAGGCCACCAGGCCTCTGATGCTCGGCTTTGACTTGCTGGCAATTCAAACATTTAGTCACATGATCTGCTACTTGTTTCTTCATGCCTTTCCACCAATAAAATTCTTTCAAATCTAGATACATTTTGGTAGAACCTGAGTGGATAGAGTACCTCGAACTATGAGCTTTCTCCATTATGGCCTTCCTAAGACCATCTACATCAGGCACACATAACCGATCATTCAACTTCAAAACTCCGTCACTTCCTAGAGTGAAAACGGCGATTTCTTTGCTTCTGACTCCTTCTTTTAATTTCACTAAGTACGGATCTTCGTCTTGCTTATCCTTAACATGCGCAACAAGGGAGGATTGTGCTAAGGCATGAGCAGTTATAGTCTCATCCAATCTAATTCCATCATTTGCTAGTTTTTGAATTTCTCGACCCAAAAATCGCATTTGTACTGCAAGATGGGCCAAGACACCCATTGGCTTCCTACTAAGTGAATCTGCTACCACATTAGCTTTGCCCGGGTGATAAAGGATATTGATATCATAATCTTTCAATAGCTCAAGCCACCTTCTCTGTCTCAAATATAGTTCTTTTTGCTTGAAAATGTACTGGAGGCTTTTGTGGTCTGTAAACACTTTAGAATGCTCGCCATAAAGGTAATGTCGCAATATCTTTAATGCAAACACCACTGCTGCAAGTTCCAAGTCGTGCGTGAGGTAGTTCTTTTCATGATTCTTTAACTGTCTGGAAGCATAAGCAATAACCTTTCCATTTTACATAAGAACACAACCAAGACCAACTCTGGAGGCATCACAATATACTGTGAACCCACCTGAACCTGTCGGTAAGGTTAACACAGGTGCAGTGGTCAACCTCTTCTTTAACTCTTGAAAACTCTGCTCACAAGCGTCTGACCATTGAAACTTAACTGCTTTCTGAGTCAACTTAGTTAATGGAGCTGCAAGTAAGGAAAACCCCTCCACAAACCTTCTATGGTAGCCAGCTAACCCCAAGAAACTCCTGATTTCGGTTGGCGTTGTCGGCCTAGGCCAGTTTTTGACTGATTCTGTCTTCTGAGGGTCTACTTTTAATCCTTCACTAGATACCACGTGGCCTAAGAATGCCACTGACTGCAACCAGAACTCACATTTTGAAAACTTGGCATAAAGCTCATTCTTCTTCAAGGTCTGCAAGGCTATTCTGAGGTGTTCTGCATGATTGTCCTTGCTCTTAGAGTATACCAAAATATCATCTATAAATACAATAATAAAGATATCCAGGAATGGCTTGAAAACTCTATTCATGAGGTCCATGAATGCAGCTGGAGCATTTGTCAACCCGAAGGACATCACTAGAAATTCATAGTGTCCATAGCGAGTTCTAAAGGTTGTTTTAGATATATCCTCTTTTCTGATTCTCAACTGATAGTATCCCGACCTCAAGTCTATTTTTGAAAAGTACTTTGCACCCTGAAGTTGATCAAATAAATCATCAATTCTTGGAAGTGGGTACTTGTTCTTAATTGTAACTTTATTCAACTGTCGATAGTAGACGCACATTCTGAGAGACCCACCTTTCTTCTTGACAAACAGGACTGGGGCACCCCACGGTGAAACACTCGGTCTGATGAAGCCCTTGTCAAGAAGATGTTTCAACTGTTCTTTCAACTCATTAAGTTCTGTTGGAGCCATCCTGTAAGGAGGTATAGATATGGGCTGAGTACCTGGCATGAGATCAATGCCGAAGTCTATGATTCTTTCGGGAGAAAGTCCGGGAAGGTCATCTAGGAAAACTTCTAGAAATTCCTGACAACTGGCACTGACTGAAGAGCTAGTGATTCTAATTCTGGATTAATAATGTGGGCCAAATAGGCAAGACACCCCTTGTCGATCATTCGTTGTGCCTTAAGGTAAGAAATAAACTTACCTACAAGCGATGTTGAACTACCCTTCCACTCTAAGACTTCTTCATATTGAAATTGGAACCTGACTATCTTGGAATGACAATCTAACATGGCATAGCAGGAAGACAACCAATCCATACCCATTATCACATCAAAATCCACCATTTCTAACTCTATGAGATCAGCTTTAGTGTTGCGACCATGGACTGAAACTATACAACCTCTGTAGACTCTAGTGACTTTCACTAACTCACCAACTGGAGTAGATACTAGGAATGGCTCACTAAGTTGTTCAGGTTCTAAGCCGAGGTTAATTGCAAAGTATGGAGTAACATATGAAAACGTTGAACCTGGGTCCATTATGGCATAAGCATTATGTGAGCAGACTAAAAGTATACCTGTAATAACTACTGCAGATGCCTCTGCACTCTGACGATCAAGTGTAGCAAACAAACGGGGTTGTCCCCTTCCCTGAGTAACTCGGTCTGCACCTCTGCCTGCTCCATGCCCGGTCTAATTATGAGAACTACGAGACTGGGGTGGTGCAACTGCAGTAGCTAAGGAACTAGAAGGACGAGTTGATCCACCACTGAAATTACGTCGCAACTTTGGGCAGTTGGCCTTTATATGACCAATGTCTCCACAATGGTAGCAACCATGAAACCCGAGCTTGCACTAACCTGAATGTTGCCGCTTACATGTTCTACAAATACCTTGCTAGTGTGAATGTTGCTCAGTATAACTCTGTCTATGTGAGGATGATGTCCCAAAATTTTGACTCTAGCGAGACTGATTTCCATATTTCTGAGTACGCCTGGAGGAAGGCCCACCATCTGGCTGATGACTGGACTGAGATGGTGGTAATGACTCCTTATTATAGGAATCCCTTCTACATCCACTGGATGTACCATTAAACCTGCCCGTTGTCCGGGGTTTCTTGTTATGCTCTTTCTCTTCTCTCCTTTGTTATCTGTCTTTTTCTAAGTGCTTCGCGAACCCCACAATAGATGAGAAAGTTGTCATTCCTACCACTGCAGCTGATGTCGTATCCTTAATGTGGTAAGCCAAACCGCCAACAAACCTGCGAATCTTTGCTCTCTCTATCTTAACCATGTGAGGAGCATGCTTAGCCAACCTTATGAATTCCATGTAGTACTCTTGCACGCTTCTATTCCCTTGCTTGAGTTGTTCGGACTCTGTAGCCTTAGCTTCCCTATCTTCTTCTAGGATAAAATTAGCCATGAATGCCTCTTCAAATTCTTCCCAAGTAGGCGGACCATCATCTTCACCTCTTTCATTTTCCCACATCTCAAACCAAGCACCGGCCACATCTCCAAGCTGGTAAGCAGCCAGCTCCACAGCTTCATCATCAAATGCTTTCATCACTCGGAAGGCTTTTTTGACACCCTCCATCCACAACATCGGATCTTCATCAACTATGGAACCATGGAACACTTGAGGACTCAACTTTAAAAATTTATTCACTCTTGAGGACTCAGAATTGTTCTGTCTATTTGATTGAGATTGAATCCCATCTCTTCTCTCGTGTTGGTTGGCCATAATGGCTTTGAACATCTCCATAGCACTGTTGACAACATTAAACATCTAACTTAGATATAGTTGCCTGGGCCGGAGCTGCTGTTGGGGGCAGTATTGGATCCTGGGGTACTGGATCATTATGCTCCACCCCTTCCTCATGTTCACCACGGGGTACTTGAACCTCCTCCATGGATTTACTCTTCCTTTTCTGGGTTGCAGCCTTATTAGTTCTGCCTTGGGCCATAATAGTAGCAAGAGTTTCTTGAGCAGCATCCTGAGTGTCGGTGTCAGAGTTGCGAGTACGAGCCATTTCTGCAAATTTTGGAGAAACGAATACATTAGATAATTCCTTAGAGGTAGGATCTACTTCACGGTCTAAAGTATGACAAAAAAAATGAGATTTATTTTTTCTAAATGCTTGTAGCCTCCTATTTATAAGTATGGCGCGCTTCATACCCATAAACAAGACTCTACTAACACGACTTCATAGACCCCTAGGACTCCATAAACCTGAGGCTCTGATACCAAGTTTGTCACGACCCATTTTCTAAACAAGCCGAGACCGGCACTCGATCAATAAACATGACCGAGCGAACCATCTCTGCCTATCAAGCCTCGTATAACTCCAAATATTATATGCAACAAAGCAATACTCTAAACAAATACTTTTGATTAATTTAAATATTTGAATAAATCAACTCCAAAGCTCTATTCGTAGTAACTACTGAAATTTCTGCTAAGTTATTATAAAGTAATTTATGACATTCAACCCAACGACAATGTCTATGAAACCTCTACTGACAAATTGACGCACTGCTCAGGACATGAGACTTCCTGGCCAATTCTCTAAATAAACAAAGAAATAGCTAAATGAAAATGACTCTAAGGAATACTCCACGAACAAAAGCGGAGCTCACCAATAGCACTGGAAAGGAAGGAAGTCCTAACTCGTAGCCTGCTCGCCTGCAAATCCGGTTCGTACGTTGTACCGCAGACCAACGTAGGTTCCCAAAAGTGAACGTCAGTACTATCCATTATACTCAGTGAGTCTCAACAACAGGGGGAGAAACTTTAATAATATATACATTATGAGCAAAGGTTCTAAATGCATGTAAAACATAAAGCTTATAAGAATAATTCTAAATATTTGCATAATAAAAAATTTTCTTTTCTTTTTCTTTCTTGATAAAAATACTTCACTTTATACTTTGGGAGTTCCAACTATCCTGGCTTGATTCTGTCTTAGTCACCGTGTGATCGGCACGGGTTCGATCCCAACCTGATCGAATAGGCCCAATCCACGAGGTGCCACTCGCTTCATGGTTCTCAGCGCTCATGTATCTTACCTTAGCATGGCTAAGTAAATTCTTAGCAACGAGACCCTCGGCTCGTGTGCTCCCTACTTTGGCACAAGTAGTTTCAGGAAGTCAACGCCTTGGTCAGGACCCTAGGCCTGGATGATGACCCCTTCTCAGAATAAAGGATACTCCCAAAAATCTTTTCTTTCAAAAACTTCTTCTTGTGACTTTTCAAGTCTAAATCTTTTATACATTCTCATACTGGTATCCTTAAATAAGGCATGACATAAGAATTAAATACATATTCCAAAGTATTTATAAAGGTTCTTGATCCATCATGAATTTTTAACATGAAAATGGCATATAAAGAATAACATAAAATCTGAAATTTATGCACATATATCCAAATAACCATCTAAACTTTAGTTAGAAAATAATTCTAAGCTAATGGGTACTTACTACTCCAGTTAAGTACAAAGAATAACAAAAAAAAAAATATGAAATTAGGAATGAATTAAACATATAAAAGTATTTCTAAAGATTCTTTCTTTTTCAAAAATTTTCAACATGAAAATAGCATATAAGGATAACACAAAAATCTGAAAATATACGCACATATATCATAATAACTCATCTAAACTTTTGCTAGAACAATTCTAGGTTAATGGGTACTCACTAGCTGTAATTTAATTAATATAAACTCTTTTAAGCAATTCAACAAACACCTTATATGCGTGCTTTTGTGAGTTACACCACTTTAGTAAAGGGTTGTATCAACTCACCTCAAAACTTCTCGAACCAATACGTAGGCCCCAGTCGAATTGACACCAGTCAAACAATCGATTCTCCAATAATCAGTATATTTTTAATAAATGTTAAAGTTTTACACCTAAACATGAAACTTACTCTTAATACAGAGGAAGAAGGAAAATTAACTATTCAATTCTTACCTATTACTACTATAAGGTAATTGATAATAGAAAATTTTATATACCTGAACTCAAGAATTTGTAATTTGTAAAGAACCCTAAAATTTGTAATTTGTAAAGAACCCTGTGAGCCACTATCTTTATTTCGTTGCCTTCGTGCCTGCTGCGTGAACAAGGTAGTGTTCTGTTATTCTATTTGGAGTAAGGGTCTATAGCCCTCTATGTGAATAAACAAGTTCTGTTCGTATAAGGCTTTAAGACCTAAAGCCTTTTTTTTAATCTATTTTGTTCAAGGCTTTAAGCCTTTTAAAAACTTGTCCTCTCCTTTTTTTGTTTTAAGCTTAACTAATAATTAGTGCTACCCACTTTTAATAATTAATAATATTAATATAATTAATATTTTCATAATTATATATATATATATATAAGGTAAAAATAATATATATATATATATATATATATATATATATATATATATATATAAATATATAAGGTAAAAATAATAAAAATGGTAATAATTTATTTCTATACTTAGTGTGTCTCAAAAATTTTAAAAAATTTGAGAAGTATTACAATGTAAATCCGCCTTTGGGGATATTGAGATAAGTTACGCTGGGATTATTGTTTATTCATTGTTTGGTATGTTGTTTAAGAATGACAATTGCATAATTTCTAAGAAGAATGTATAAGTTATACTATACCGGTGCTGATTACCCCACCCTCTATAGGGTATTGATCAGTTATCCCGGTGTTAAAATTAACACTAAGATAACTTATACATGATTTTCTACCAAGCAGAGTATTAATGTGGTATTAAATTTTTATACTACTCATATACCTTCTTATACCACATACCAAACGACCCCTAAATTATCAAATACTCCCTCTGGTTACTTTTTCTTGGCACATTTTGACGGTTTACTCCCTTATGAAATAGTAATAAATAAAGTGTATAATTTACTATGATACCCATATCAATTGATGCATATTTTATTGACTTTGAGAAAATGCTTTGAAATGAGGGATAAATATTATGGGTAAAACATGAAAAATCTGTTGTCTTCTCTTGATATGTGTAAAATGTCAAGTAAAAGTGAATAATCCGTCCGGGTCATTCTTTCTTTTTTTCAATCTCTTTATATTTCGGAAACTCATACATATTTTGTGTCTTTCTCTTTGACATTTTAATCACCTTCTTTCTCTAAGATTTCATTATTCACCTTCTTTCTCCAATATTTCATTAGTTCAAGTGTTCAACAACACTTTTAAGCTTCCAATAGTTTTATTAGTTCTATTTCTCTATATAATCTTATCTAAGACCAAAAATATCTCAAGAAAAATTGAATGAGTTGGCTATATTATCAATTGAAAAGAATTATAACAGAATATCGATTGTAAAAACGATTATTAACAACTTTACATCTCAAAAAGTTATTAGAATATACTTCAAATAAAAATATTTCTTATAACTTTCTTTTAAAAATTTAGGCCTCATATTAAGATTTGGCCTTAGGCCTCACATATGCTTGAGCCGCCCCTGTAATTAGTTATTCCTCATGTCTCATATTATCAGTCGTGGTTACTAAAAATAGTTGTCCAAATTAATTTGTCACTTTAAAAGTTTAGACAAACAAACACCTAATTTTGTTCAATTTCGAATGAAGAAAAATTTAATATTAAGATATAAATAAGGATAAAATAATCAAAATTCCATCATAATTAATTTTTCTTGAAAGACGTAACAAAATAATCATGACAAATAATATGAGCAGCGAGAGTAATCTTTAAGCTTCCAAAAAAACTTTTAAGCATTTATACTGATTGCCTTCTCCAAAATTCATTTATATACATCAGAAAATAGTTTTTTTTGTTGGTAATAATTTAATATGTGTAGTACGTTACTAGTTAATTACCTTTGAAGGTGTAATGCGATGTGTCTAGACACCATGAATTGCTACTTTTATTGGTATATGATTTTACAATTTTAAGAATTTAAAGCATTTTCAACGTTTCCTCCTTCTGTAAAAAAAAAAATCTATTTGTTTAGTACTAAATACAAATCAAGAAATGGAAGTTTATTGCCTCTTGGATTTTCTATAAAATTACATGCATCTCACTAGACTGAATGCAAAACTTCCTTTCTTTCTTTTTTTTATCATAATTTTCAAAATCATAATATTCTCTAGCTGAAAAGGTAATCAAATAATAAACTTCCAAATAAAATAATCCAAACTTTTCTTCTACACCCCAAAAGAAAAAGTGTAAGCAAAATAAATTTGTCTCTCACCATTCATAAGTAGTGTAGTTAAAGCTTTTCATTTTGTTGCTGAAGAGGCCATATTTTCAGGTACCCAACACGTTGATTTCAACCTCTGTTGCCTTCAAAGCAAGCTTTCTAATAAGTACTTATTGTTTTTTTCCTCTAACCATAATGTATTAATTTATTAATACATGCTATTAGCTGTAATTAATCTTTCTTTAATCTTACTCTATGCCCTTTGAACAAACATATCACGTTCTTTCTCAACTTTCTTTTTCTTCATTCTCTTTCTGTTACTCATGTACCAGTCAAAAACAATTTTCTTGTTGGGTTACAACCTCATTTTCACATGAAAATTGCACCTCTAGTTAAATTGGTTCACTTTGCCACAAAACAATAATCATTATAAAAATAAAAAAAAAAAAAAAAAAAAACTCTTTTTGCCCACCTTGTGAGACTGTTTAGTTCAAAATCCATTCTTCTAAATTTTGTTTTGGAGTAAAAGATCAAGGCAGCCCGGTGCACTAAGCTCCCGCTATGCGCGAGGTTCAGGGAAGAGCAAGACCACAAGGGTCTATAGTACACTGCCTGTTTTCACGGCTTGAACCCGTGGCCTCCGGGTCACATGACAGCAACTTTACCGGTTACGTCAAGGGTCCCCTTCTAAAAGATCAATATACTTGATAAAAAATGTGTCTTTTTTTCTTTTGGTAAATGGACTTTTCTTGTCATATGTTGCGCGGACTCTCTGGAATAGTTGTCGCATCCATATCGGTTACTATATTTGGATGATCCGACACGCATCCTTCAACATTTTCGGAGAATTCAAGCAACATAAATAATCATAAGCCAAGAATCTTTTTTTTTTTTTCGCTTTCCCATTTTAATGTGTCACATTAGAACTTTTGCAGAGGTGGAGCCTATCTCTCGAATATTATGGATTTATGATTTCAAATCCTTTTAAATTATTAATTTGTACTTAGTAACTTTCTTGAGACAAATATAGTGTTTGAACGAAAGTTATTGCATTTGGCTGAACTCGTAATCTAAGTATTCCGCCACCTAAGTAAAATACACTTCTACTCTTTTTTTTCACTATACTCTTTTTTTTCACTATAGTGAACTTTAACTCTAGCAGAAAAGGTTGGTAAGAGTATTAAACCATTGTTTCAAAATTGAAACAATGGTTGAGGGAGTGGTCAGAAACCAGTCCAAGTGTAAAGTCTGTATCTTTGCTGAAGGGAAAAGGCAGAAAGAGATGGTGGAATTTACCTTGTTTGTTACTGAAAGGTCCCTCTTGAAAACGTGTTCAACATTCTGAATCAGACTTTAAATCTTACATTTGGCACTTTACTTAGTTTTTGAGAGTCCATTGGCTTACTCTCTTTTCCATTATATAAAGTGGTCTTTCCACATCTTTGTACACCATCACTGAACCTCTTCGACTCCCTTTTATAACAACATTTCATTTCAGAATCAAGACATATCTTTTCTTCTTAAAAGTTAGTGGGAAATCCTTGAGGTAACTTTTATTGAAGTGATTTCTAGTTCAATTTTTGAGTAAAACTGTCTCAGTTTGCTCCTTCCTCTCTATTTTACTTCAGCATTTCTTAATTTCAGTTTATGTGCATTGGTAATAAGATCCTGTTGGTAACATATAGGGCCTGATTTAGGGGGCGGAAGGGGGTTCACCTAAATCCCCATTGCCGGAATATTACTCTCTACATATAACACAAAATTTGTTTTATACCTATATATATGATATTGAATCCCCCTGCTATAGCTTAAAAACATAGCTCAGTGGTCACGAGGGTTCAAAACCTTTGTGAGGTTGCTGGCCACAATCCCTTTCAATGTTTAACTTTGGAAATCCTACCTCCACCATTTGGTAGTGGTAACATATGCTTTAATACTACATACTTGTGCCATAGAGTTAATGCATTTGATGATGTCCTGATTGGAATTATCCTGGTGCACTGATTCTATGGAGCACAAAAAAGAAAAGAAAAGAAAAGGAAAAGATCTAGCGGAATTTATCTAGTTCTGTTTCTATCTGTAATCAGAGCATTCACATATGAAAGTCATATTGTGGAGGCTGATTAGGACATTGGGAGAATATGGTGGTTGTTAATTGGACAAATAAAAAAAGAGATATCCCTTTGGCTGTGGGATATGATTCCATTCATAAGATGCTATACTTTTCTGTATTAATGCAAGTTCAAATGTAAAGATGACACCTAGATAGAAACTTACACCTTTTTGCTGGATAAATTTCCTGTTACCTTACAGCCTGTCTTAATTATGGACCAAATGAAGCATTAACTTCTGTTAAAATAATAATTAGGATACTGCAGACAAGCTTGATTCTGAATCTAATCCTTCCTTATTTACCAGGTTTCTTATTGCAGGAGAAAGATGGTGAAGATTTGTTGCATTGGAGCTGGATATGTTGGTGGACCGACTATGGCGGTTATTGCCCTCAAGTGTCCCTCAATTGAAGTAGCTGTTGTTGATATCTCTGTTGCACGAATTGCAGCATGGAATAGTGATCAGCTGCCAATCTATGAGCCTGGCCTTGATGATGTGGTGAAGCAACGCCGAGGAAAGAACCTTTTCTTTAGTACTGAAGTAGAGAAACATGTCTCTGAAGCAGATATCATCTTTGTTTCTGTTAACACCCCAACAAAAACTCGAGGACTTGGAGCGGGGAAAGCTGCAGACCTTACCTACTGGGAAAGTGCTGCTCGAATGATAGCAGACGTATCCAAGAACGATAAGATTGTTGTGGAGAAATCAACTGTTCCTGTGAAAACAGCTGAGGCAATCGAGAAAATACTCACTCATAACAGCAAGGGAATTAACTATCAAATACTCTCAAATCCAGAATTTCTTGCTGAGGGAACTGCAATCCAGGATCTTTTTAATCCAGACCGCGTTCTAATTGGAGGAAGAGATACCCCTGAAGGGCAAAAGGCGATTCACGCCCTCAAAGAAGTTTATGCGCATTGGGTGCCTGAAGACAGAATCATCTGCACCAATCTTTGGTCAGCCGAACTCTCAAAGCTCGCTGCCAACGCCTTCTTGGCTCAGAGGATTTCATCTGTTAATGCAATGTCAGCACTTTGTGAAGCTACTGGGGCTGATGTTACACAAGTTTCCAATGCTGTCGGTAAGGACACCCGAATTGGATCAAAATTCCTCAATGCCAGTGTTGGTTTTGGTGGTTCTTGTTTCCAAAAGGATATCCTCAACTTGGTCTACATATGTGAATGTAATGGCCTAAAAGAAGTTGCCAATTACTGGAAGCAAGTGATCAAGGTGAATGACTACCAAAAGAATCGGTTTGTTAACCGAATGGTCTCCTCAATGTTTAACACAGTTTCTGGAAAGAAGGTTGCCATTCTTGGATTTGCCTTCAAGAAAGACACAGGTGACACTAGGGAAACTCCAGCAATTGATGTGTGTAAAGGCTTGTTGGGAGACAATGCTCACTTGAGTATATATGATCCACAGGTAACTGAGGATCAAATAACAAAGGATCTCTCAATGAAAAAGTTTGATTGGGATCATCCAACTCACCTCCAACCAATGAGCCCTTGTGCAGTGAAGCAAGTTAACGTCGTGTGGAATGCTTATGAGGCAACAAAAGACGCGCACGCTCTCTGCATTCTCACCGAGTGGGATGAGTTCAAGACGCTTGATTTCAAGAAGATTTATGACAACATGCAAAAGCCTGCATTCGTGTTTGATGGGAGGAACGTTGTTGACGCGGAGAAGCTCAGAGAAATCGGGTTCATTGTCTACTCCATTGGAAAACCTTTGGATGCATGGCTCAAGGATATGCCAGTTGTGGCATAACAAACATCAGGTTGCATTCTCCTGGTTTAAGCACTAGAAATGAGAGGAAGATCCAATTCTTTCAATTTTTTTCAACTTCAGGCCTTTAAATTACTATTTTTCAATTGCATGGTTCAAAATATGTATTCCCTTTTTCTTTTCTTTCAGTTTAAACGTCAGCTTCCCAGCTCATGATATAATCAGTTTATACTACAATAAAAAAATTGCCTTGTTTTGATTAGTTCGGGTATTTTCTTCTTGATATATATATTTTATAATTCAGACTCCGTTTCTTTTTTCCAACAATGGATGGAAACACTCTTCTTTTTAATATATATAGAAAGATGAGCAAAAGCAAAGCAGTGACTCCTAGAACTTAAAGATCTAAGTTTCTTGTAGAAGCAAATGAATGAATATCAAAAGAATCGCTTTGTTAGCAGAGTTGTCTCCTCAATGTTCAACACAATCTGTGGAAAGAAAGATTACTATTCATGAATTTGCTTTTTTCTTGCACTCTGTTCTGATTAATACCTATGTTTGAATAGATTGTATTGTTTGTTATAGTTTAGTAAAAAAAAATCAAATCAAACTGTCCACTGCTAAGTTTACTAACTGAACTTAAGCTGATGCTAATATCAGAATTTATCCATAATTACACATAATAATAGTTTAACACCAGCTCTTTCTCCTAATTTATCACCAATAATCCTTGAAACTAGATAGGACCAAAACAGAAGGTTAATTTTGATGTGCATTAGCGAACAGACAAGTTCATTTCCAATTGTTACTCCCCCCATCTCATATCATATCATGTATCGCGTTTCTCTTTTACACAATTCTTAAGAAATATTAATTAGAAAAGAGATTAGACTATTCTACCCTTATGTATGTCTTAAGATATAACCTCTCTTCATTGATTTATTCTATTTATGTGTTATCTCTATCTTCAAAAACAATTATTACTAAAGGTAAAAAAGAAAAAAAAAATTAATTTTGTCTTGAACTTCTAAAATGACAAATAATGTGAGATAATTATTTTTAGTTCCATGACTATTAATATGAGACGGAGGGAGTACTATTAAACGAAATAGCATTGGCACCCACATCAATCACTAGACAGGCCGTCCGCACATTATTTGGAATCACAATTTATTGCTAGTAATCAACAATCTATCGCAATAAATATTACCGAGCTACTGAGGAACAACATAATTAATTAAGGAAGCCGACTTTCGTTCTATTGAACAACCCATGACCGAATAAAAATGAGTCGGTACACCGGGAGAAAAGGGAAAAAGAATATCAAGACTACAAAAAGAGGATGCCATTCCGACAATATAAGAATTTCTTCTTTTGGACATGTTTGCCCCTCATCTTTAGCTAGATTTGTCGACTTATTCTCACTTGTTTCTTCTTTAAATTGTTGAATCCTTCCCGCAACACCTACATAAACCACAACAGCAAGACAATAAGCACAAAAAAAGGGGAGGGGAGGGTGGCAGAGTAGGCTGGAGAAGCCACTATTGATGCAGTTCCTTTATCCCCCTCTTCCTCACAACTTTATTGCCTTCTTCCCTCCCCCTTTTCTCCTATATCTTGAGCAAGTATCCTACGGTGATATCTCCAGGAAACAGCTCACCTACACCGGTTGGTTATGCTCTAACAGTTCTTAAATTCAGTGGCTGATGGGCTAATGAGTTAACTCAGACATGCAAGTCCTTTGTCTCATGAAAAAAAAGGGGGAGGGCTAACGCAGAAGAGGAAAATAACAGGCACAGTGGAGCTTTGGAGAGAGACAGAGAGACGGGAGATAACATTATAATATATGGTCAATTACTAATTATATACATAATCCATAGACCATATTCATTGTTCCAGTGCACAAAATATTTCGAATATCCAATATACAAGCATACAGAAAAGACGAGCAAACATATTCATAGATGGTTTGCAGCCATTTATGTAGATGAACAGTTTAAAGAGCCTCAGAAACTCATCCCCCCAACCCCCCCACCCCCAACCCAAAAAAAAAAAAGAGAGCCCCAGGGAAAATAAAAAATAGCTCAAGGTTTCTGAGGTTGAAACAACCCACGGCTTAGATGATCAGCGTCAATGATGTGACATCATGACACTGGAATGTTAGTAAACCATAAATCACCTCTGACAGAAACCATGCAAACATTGAATCTGGAAACTCCTATCAAACATGATTAATAATCCACACCCACTCTATGTATGGATTCCATACATCATGGAAACAGAAATGTCTATGTTTCCTGCAACGCATAGGACATTTCATTCGATAATCACCAAAAACCGCCTGTGGATGACGGACTGGTCAAGAGAGATGGCAAAAGGAGAAGGAAGAGAAAAGTTTGGTAGTGTTTACAGTACACGGAGAGAAGACATGAACAATGGCAAACAATAGCACAATCTAGTAAACACGTCTCATTTCTCTTCCTACTCTAAGGAATTCAAATATTGAGAAATAGCCGTTCATGTTTAACAATAAGAAAAGCAGAAGTACCTTTTGTATCTCTTCTTGGAACCACAAGGACAGAATGCATTCCTACTAATATGCCCACTCTTAGCCAAGTTTGATCGTGCAACATCCATTGGGGATGAACCCATCAACTTTTGAACCTAATATTAGAAGAACCCAAAATAAGTCAACTTCATCTAACCACAGAAAAAGGAAGCACCAATACTAGAACATATTGTATGCATTATTTTCTCATATTCTGAAGACTCTGTGCAGAACCAGGTATTTGGATGAGAAGGATCTCGAGTGCTATTGAATTTCCACCACAGCCCATAACTGTTGAATGGACCAGAGACAACAAACCCATACTCACTTCATAATGATACACATGCACCAACATTACTGGCATGTATAACTGAAGATTTCTTTTTATTTTTTTTTATGAAGTAAGATAAAACTGAAGATTTCTTTTCTTAGAATGCATAAAGAATATGCATCTCTCCACAATGCAAACAAAAATCCCAGAAAGTGAAAGAATCAAACAACCAGAAAACCTAATATGGTATAAAGAAGATTTAAGAAATTAAAAAAAAAACTATAATACTCTCTCATTCCCATTTTATGTAAAGAAGTTTGACTGGACATGGAGTTTACGAAATAAAAGAAAACTTTTGTCACATAAGCCAATTATTACGCGAAGTACCAAAATTGTCCTTACTGCAGACAATTAATTTAGAGATGTTAAGAGTTCCATGTGTCCTTACATCTTTCTCTCTCCTGATAAAAATATCAGATCTTATATCAAGTGGAGTTCAAGCAAATTATTTTATTAAAGGTAAAATGACTTTTTTTAGATGCACCAATCTTTTTGGAACATCCTAAAAAGAAAGTGTCACATAAAATAGAATGGAGGGAGTAAAACAAAGAGCAAAAAATATGCCATAGAGCAGCAAACTTAAATGCAATATACAGTACCTCAGCCATGTTCTTTGGCATTGGCTTCCCTTCTTCCTTCATCTTCTCAAGTTTTGTTTGTGCTTCTTTTGCCCAAGTAAACTTTGCCAATGTATTCTCAACATCAGCTATTGTGCACTTGCAATGTTTTGCTGCCTCTTGCTTTTGAATTGGTTGAAGATTCTATTTATTTGTTAAAAAGAATAAAGAATTAATGTCAGAAAGGGCTTCAATAGGTTATCCAGGTCTTGTCACAAAAATAGTCTCTTCCATCTTTCCTACACATGACTACTGCTTTGTTTCATCTTTCCTGAGCTAAGGGTCTATCGGAACAACCTCTCTACCTTCCCAGGGTAGGGGTAAGGTATGCGTGCACACTATCCTCCCGAAACCCCGCTTGTGGAATTCACTGGGTTTGTTGTTGTTGTTTGTTGGGTTAAGTTATGTGAAAATTCATTTAACTGAAGTAAGAAGGAGCACAATATTTTACATAAAAGGACTTTGAATTACTTTTTCCCACAGCAGGGAATCCATGAAATCCATCAAAAGTTTAGACTTTGTAAACACTAAGGTTGTAACATAAATTGTTTCAATCTTCAGGTTGTTAAGTCCCCATGATATAACAAAATCACAAGTTAGACAGAAAAGGGCTATAGAGAAAAGGAAAATGAGGGGAAAACCTCTCCAGTGGGGTCCAAAGCACCAAGATATCTGATAATAGATTCTTGCTTCTCAAAAGCATCAGCAAATGTAGCTTCGCTACTTCGCCCTACAATGTACTGCTTCAGTGTCCCCAACTTCCTCGCTTTGCTCAATTCGTCCGCAAATCCTAAAACATCCCATCAAATAGGAAAAAGTAAACTCAGACAACACAACAAAGGATCTTACTATATGCTGTCAATGTATTACAAATACTTACGAGGGAGAGTGAATGACTGCGAGGTGGGTAATTCAGGTTCAGATGAGGTCTTTTGGCCGCCGGTGAATGCACCTTTAATCTTGTCCATCCATGAGGAGGCATGGAGTTGTGTTGTGGAAGAAATCCAGCGACGAGAGTTTGATGCTGAGTTTGAATAGAAAGTCTGACGAATCATATATGTAAATTTTTGCGTCTCTCTTTGCTTTGCTCTGCACTGCAATCGAATCGGAAGAGCAAGAGAACTGGGCCACCTAAGGGGTTTTGCTAGGGGTTTTCCGCTTGGATTAACAGGACGACGTCGTTCCTCCACAATTTCCCCTTCTCCCTTCCTTTTTTTGTACTTATAATTTATGTACATGTGAAGCACAAAATTTTTTTATGCATGTCAAGCACAAAATTGTGAATTTAGCAGTGTACACCAATAACTATATTTATCTATATCAATAAGCTTCTCCTATAATAAAAATATATTGGTGCCACGTAATTCATTTTTCATATTTGTTGTAAAAATTCATTTATTGTAAGACAAAGAAAAGCTCTCCCTCTTCAGTGTTCTAGTGGAATGATCTTGCTCAATATTGAATAGGAGTAATAGTTTAAGAGAGTTATGATAATGGGACCTTTTCGTTCGTAGAGCGAGCACGACTATTGTCGAGCTCATTATCACCACGAAGAGTTCCTGCTTCTATTGTCGTTATTACAAATTGTCGTGCAATACAACAACTATCTACTAAAATTCTTCAAGTGGAGCAATAATACTAGCAAAAAGCATAACAACGCCATATCTTTCTAATTTAGATCTATATAACATCCCCTAACCAAATGACACTTCCAAATACATAATATTATCTTCTCTTGACGACATTCTAAGAATAAATATAGATCTTCAACGAAATGTTAGCATAAATTACAAGATCTAGAGGACTGGCGAGAAGGAAATGCTGCTCGATTTAGTATATCCCTTCATTAAAATTTGATAAAAAAAATAACATGGGTAAGAGGTAAAATGAAGTTACAGTCGGAAAAAGGGTAAAATGAAGTTATCAAATAGAGTAATAAGGGCAGTGAGCTAATTTATGACCAGACTTCTACAACAACAACAACAACAACAACCCAGTATAATCCCACTTAGTGGGGTCTGGGGAGGGTAGTGTGTACGCAAAAAAAAATAACATGGGTAAGAGGTAAAATGAAGTTACAGTCGGAAAAAGGGTAAAATGAAGTTATCAAATAGAGTAATAAGGGCAGTGAGCTAATTTATGACCAGACTTCTACATAGTATCAAATTGCCTTCTCCTTAGTGTCCCCTCAAACATCTTAATATAAACAAAGGGAGTATAGGAATTAGAGGTGAGCTTTGTTGAATTCAAAATACTCGCGCATAACAATAATAGTTTTCTTCTGTAATTACCACTATTTTCTTTTGTAAACTCGGTCATAGCAAGCTCGTCGTATAAAACAAATGTATTAACCACAATTTACATACCTACATAAGCAATACACAGTACTAATGCCACAATTCATTAATCAGACAGTTGAGCTCCCTAATACAACAAATGCATCAAAAAGGCGCACGCACAGAAATACAGCCATAAATTTACAAAAATCAATCTACAAAATCATATATACAGTTATCTAATCATCTCAGTTAATGTCCATGGACCTCTTCAGTTAGCAGAGTCCTGCCTAGCAGTATAATGAGCAGATTTTCATAGCATAACCACTCTCTTGACAATGCTCTTTTCTTTTGCAAAAATGGGAGTTGATCCTAAGATGCAAGGCCACTTCCGCGAGGCATTTTCTTTGAGCTAGCTGCAGAAGGCATATAAACACAACAATATTACGTTATTTAAATAGAACAATTGGAACAACATAATTTTTTCCTGGAATGAAATCCAATTGCCAAACCTCCAAAAAAATATGATAATTAATGCCTCAACATTAAATATTTTGGTCCTAATAGGCATCAAGCAGATAAGGATTATACTTTGGATATTTTGGCCCCTAATATGCATAAAGAAGATAAGCGTTTTAAATTAAATAACTAAGTCTCCGCCTTCAGATGATCCCATTGCAGCAAGGCTCGTTGGATCTAATTCTCTAATAAATGAAACTAGATGCAGCTTATAAGATATCCTTCCAGCAGTAGCATATGGCTGCCAAAAGTAAGGGGTTTCACTTTACCTTTCTGCAGTCACACGCCACTTGAAGTTGGGACGACAGAAGGCAATAATTAAAAAGTTTATATGACCCCTCCTGTAAAAGGTTTTTGTTTTTTAATTATGAAACAACAAGTGCAATCCTACCCTCCTCGGATGGAAATATCAATATTTTATTGAAAACAAAAATGAATGCAACTAGTCCCTTGCCTAAAACCAAAAGTTCATGTTGGATTGCAAGTCCCTCAACCAAGAGATGGGATGTAGTCTAGCTGTGAAGCACCAATAAAGCAGGACAAACAGAAACCGAAAATAACACAAAAGAGCTAGACGCTTACCGTCTTCAACATCTTTCAACTGATAGTAGTGAGGAGCTATTTCTACAAGCCATTCGGGTTTCAGTTCAGTTGCCTGCCAGGAAACCCCTCAATTACAATCTCCGTGATGATCAAGCAAACGTAATAATAACCTATGCTACGAAACAAAAAAGAAGAGAGATAAAGGAGAGGTGGACTAACCTGCCGCATGTACTCCTTAGTTGTCAGGACCAGCTCATGGTAGACAACCCATCTAGGGAGCACCTACAATATGCCAGAGCAAATGATTCTCATGAAGTTACTATCATCACTAAGGTTACATTATCTGTCTTGATAACTTAAAAATACAAGCACAACAACTGAGTGCATGCTATTTGAAAGCATGGAAGGGTTAAAATGAAAGGGGTGGGGGAGATAAGATCCCATTGGCTGGCTCAGTCATAATTAGCTAAACAACACACAGAAATACCAGTTGCCAGGGAAGAGCATCACAGGACTAATAAATCCATAAGAAGGAAAAGGTCAGACTGCCTCTCTCTTTTTTTTTTATTTTTTATTTGCACAAGGTGTCTGAGTCTCTAAGAGCCCCGACTAACCCGGGTGCACAAGCCCTCGGTAAGGAGTTTCCCGCAAATGCACCATGGTTAATTCAGGTTTTATCCATGTTAGACTGCCTCTCTTCTCAACCTAAAAATAGAAAGTAAACCCTACTATGATCTTCCTTTGACAGAAGCTAGTTACATATGGGCCACGGCTGAAGGATCGTCATAAACGAGAAATGAAGCTCCCGTTTGGCCATAGATTTTGACTTTATTTTTTCAGAAAAAATTTGAAAACATTATTTGTTTATGAAATATAATCGTGTTTTGGGAAAATAATTTCAAAAAATTGGTCCAGGGCGGTTTTTGGGTGAAAATTTTTCTTCCACTCAAAAAACTTCAACTTTTCTTCAAATAAAATGCATGTCCAAACACAACTTCAACTTTCAAAAAAAAAATTCAACACGACTTCAAAAAACTCTTTTTTCAAGTTTCAACCAAATCTATGTCCAAACGCTAGCGAAGATTCTTGGCATCAAACTCTTGGAAGGAAATGGTACTGACCATACCACAGATTCCCCAGTCGAGGTGCAGATCGAGGACCATTAACCCATCATACTAGTTGCTAGATGGTAGCGGAGGAAGAAGCACGCACGCCCCTTCCGGATTCGAGAACATGAGGCTGAGGATAAAGTCTCATAAATAGAGTAGCGGCATTGGTGGAATTGAATTGCAGTCACAGGCATGCCATCATTCAAACTCGAAAAGAAGTTGAAAATGCCAAAAGGACAGATACAGGTGTGGAATAGGGAGGATCTTGGAAGGGTAGAGGTGAAGATGTTAGAGTTTATGAGTTGGTGGAAGTTGGGGATCGAATGCTTTGTGGTTGGAGGAGACTGATACAAGATTCTTTCACAGGCAGCAGTGGTGAATAGGAGGCTAAACTTCAAGAGTCTTTGGAAGAGAATAGAGGGCTATATGAGAAGAGGAGATAAGAGGGGCGATAGCGCATGTTTGTATAAAGATGAGGTGAGTTGGAAAACTAAGTTTACTATTGTTCCATCAAATAGGACATGATATGAGCACCCCAAGGGTGTAGTCTAGTGGTCAGTGAAGTGGATGGAAACCATGAGGTCTCAAGTTCAAATCCTAGCGGAGGCAAAGAATACTAGGTGATTTCTTCACATCTATCCAAGCCTTGGCAAATAGAGTTACCTAGTACTTGTTGCTGGTAGGAGGTGGCAGGTAATCCGTGGAATTAGTCGAGGTGCGCACAAGTTGGCCCGGCCACCACCAACAATAACAACAACAACTACCCAGTGTAGTCCCACAAGGTGCGGTCTGGGGAGGGTAATATGTAGACAGGCCTTACCCCTACCCGAAAGGGCAAACAAGTTGGCCCGGCCACCACGGTTATAAAAAGAATTAGGACATGATATGAGGGAGTAGTTGGACAAGGAGATTGGGGAAGACGAGGTGAGGAAGGCAGCAAAGAATCATGCAAGTACTATGGACTCCGGACCAGATGGATTCATCAACCATTCTTCCAACAACATTCAACGGACAAATCAAAGGTTATGAAAACCATTGTTGCATTTTAGGCAGTGTTGTCAAGGGCGAAAAGCGTTAAAAAGCACTCTGGATCTATCAAAGCTTTAAGTTAAAAGTGTGGGTTTTAGTTTAAATAGGCACAAAGAATCATGCAAGTACTATGGACTCCGGACCAGATGGATTCATCAACCATTCTTCCAACAACATTCAACGGACAAATCAAAGGTTATGAAAACCATTGTTGCATTTTAGGCAATGTTGTCAAGGGCGAAAAGCGTTAAAAAGCACTCTGGATCTATCAAAGCTTTAAGTTAAAAGTGTGGGTTTTAGTTTAAATAGGCACAACGAAGCAAAAATAAATAAACATATATATGTAATGCAAAAAAAAAAAGTAACAATTTTATTTCCATAATGATTTCCTTAACAATAAATATATATTTTTGAAATTATATTTGTTGTTTTGTTACCGCTGTATCAACATAGAATTTATGGGCAATAAGGTGCGTGCCTTGGTGCTTTGCCTACATTGAAGCGCAGCCTAAGTGGCGAAGCGCATACCCCTGAGCTTTTTAGAGCTTCGAGGCTTAAGCACGCCTTAACTGAGCCTTTGCCAATACTGATTTAAGAGACTCCAAATTTTGAAAGAAGCCTCACAACATCCTTTGAAGTCATCGTACGAAAAAAAAGGAGCAATGAACACCAATCATTACATGCCTCTTATAAGTCCAGTGGGAGTATCAACAAGATAATCTCTAAAGTGTTTTCAACTAGATCAAAGAAGGTGTTGGACAAGATAGACTGAACCTCTCAGAATGTCTTCATGGATAGAACACAGATCCTAGAAGCATCTTGGTGGCAAACGAAGTGGTCGATCCCAGAAGGAGGTAGGGAAGTCGAGATTCTTGTGCAGAAGGCCTATAATCATGTGAATTCCTGAATCTAAACCTTGGGAGTTCCTGAATCTAAAATGTGAAGATATGACTCATATAGGTGGAGAAAGGGATCAAGTTATGATATCAGTGATCAAATTCCCAGTCCTAGTGAATGGCAGCATGAGTGATTTTTGGAGCTCAAGGGCGTGAGAGAGGATGACCCATCATCCCCCATGCTATTCGTCTTGAAACTCAAAGTGTTGGGTAAAATAATGGATAGCTATCGCAGGTAGTTGCTTGAGGGACTTCTCTACCGCAATCTGGTACAATATACAATGAAGGTCCACATCTCTTGTTTGCAGTTTTGTGATACAACATTATACAAGGAGATACAGGTTCCTATATGTTTCCAAACATTGTCAGCCCTCAATATCAACCTCAAGAAGTGTGATCAACCTCAAGAAGTGTGATAGCATTCTGATGGATGACGTTAACAATATTGTACATTTAGCACAAGTGTTGTGGTTGGAACTCTTAACTCTTCCAAATTTCAATTACTTATCTGAGCTTACCCTTGGGTACTTCCAATAAAGTCAGCTCCATAGATTCCGGTAGCATCTCTACGTGCATTATCATTACTTCACGCACCGGCCAGTATCATAGGTAAATTGGAAATGCTTCAAAGGAACTTCCTACGGGACTCCACTTAGTTGGAATGAAAGATCTCCAAGTTTTCAGAAAACTCTTATTAGGAAAATGGTTATGATAATCCGTGATTAAGAACCACGATATATGGAGAGAGGTGATATCATAAAAGTACGCAAAAAGGGGGATGGAGGACCAAAAATACAATACTCCCTTTTGGGTACGGAACGGGGAGGAATATTAGGAATGAGTGGGAAGACTCCATCAGCAACATAACATTTTATGCTAGAGGATGAAAGTAAAATCAACTCTAGGAGTCATAGGTGGTGTGGAAAAAGAGACATTGAGACTCACATTCCCCAACACTTAGGGGTCGTTTGGTTCGAACACAAGTTATACATTGATTATAATGTAGGAAGTAGTAATGCAGGGATTAATAATACGAAAATTAATAGTACATGGATTATTTCTTGTTGGGTGTTTGGTTCATTGCACTAAAATTGGGTATACAAAGTATCATCTAAATTATTTGTTTACTTTTTAAACTAAAAAATAATGAATTTATAATTATACCCTTGGAAGTTGGATATTTGGTCTTCATAGGCGTTTAGAAAAAAGACAAAAGGTGTTTTTGTCCTTTTGGTGCTTGTACCCATGTATAGCTTGTAGATAGATTAGTTATTCCATGTTGGTGGTGGGATAAGATAATAGACCAATTGGGGTATAAAATAATACATGGATTAGTTGTCCTAGATTTAACATCACGAGCAAACAATGCATTAGAGCTTCTTGTAACTTGCAAAATCTTTTCTACTTATTTTTCCATCTCTAAGTAAACAAAATCCTTTACCTGTGCTAAACCTGAGCTGGGGTGAATGTGAACTGTCTGGGCATGTTTAACCGTTCGATAAGACCCATTCTTTTGTAGTTTTGCTGAGTGGGGGAAAAATCCCGACGTAATAGACTTCTTTATACCTTCCAAGTCATTAATATTTGAAGTCAACTCAATTTCCACCCTTTCCAGCAGGCCCTCCAATTGATCTCGGATATCTCTGGCTCTCTTCATGCTTCTGACCTAGAAAGTTAAAAGAACATTTCATTAAACATTACAAGTAACAATGATGAATCAACATCACTCATCACTTAAAAGTTACAATCACTCCCCCCAAACCCTTTCCATAAAAGTTGCAATCCTGTCAGGGGCAATTCCCTTCCGTAGCCATGTATGTGATACAACAATACAACACACCTCAATCACAATCAAATTGAGTTTGGTCATATAATCCTACTTCATGTCGCTCCATTTAAGCCCATCTTATTATAAAAATCTACAGAATGGAAAAATGTCAATGGCCTTTTCTTTGTTGTTAATAATAAGTGCCCCTTTTAGTTAAAGCCCCGTGGATAAAATGATCTTCTAATGACACTGGTGAAATTTAAACAAAACATGATAGCACTAAAATATTTTTGTAGCAACAAAATCATGATTAAAAGCTAAATACAAATTTTATTGGGCTAGCTGGCTTCCTTCAACAAGGAAAAGAAGAGCGCTAACTCAGCGTAGAACAAGAATTTGAAACTAACCTGGATGCATTTTATTTAGCTATTAAATGTCTTTCATGAAAAAGAGGAGACTGTCACAGCATAAAACAAGAATTTGATACTAACCTGGATGTAGTTTTCATAGCACCACTGCGTTGAGAAGTTTGTTTCCTTCCAGGAATTATAAACCTGAAGAACAACAGTAGACAAAGAAGAAAGCTATTTTTAGCATGCATCCAAGCTGCAAACTAGATTTTCTTTTGTTTATTTGAAGGTAGCCAGCTAATTTCAAGTAAATAAATAATGATATTGTGTTATCATGACATGACAATTATTTTGAAGTGTGATAAAGACACTGCATTTTCTTTAACATCCCTGACACCAAAAGAAATATATACCCGCATGGTAGCACTTAATTTCACCTGATCATATAAGACATTTCTTTATTCTGGTTTACTGTTCAACAGTCAGAAAAATTGTCATGCCTACCTCCGACCCCAGAAAACTACCTCTTGGAGGCAAGTCCACCATATGGAAACTTGTTTCTACTTTGTCGCTAACCATTGGGGTGTACTTCGGAGGCAGGATTGACCAAGGAAAGATACAAATATGAAGTAAGAAGATATGCAAAGCACATCATCATGCCACAAAAACCTATATTGACCAGGAGTATGATTGTACCAAAACAGGTTTATTATCATAAAGCAACTAACCTTTAGCAAAGCAATATGATCTCCCACATTGCCCATGTGAAAGTTCATCCGTGCATTGTCCGCGTGGACTTGTTTGTCCTTTGGACGATAGAAGATAGAATTCCCCACAGAAAGCATTGCAGCAATACTTATTATTTCATCAGAGCACTTGTACTTGTCAGAGGCGACAATCATCTTGGACAGCATCGGATCTAGAGGAAACTCGGCCATTCTTCTACCTACTTTTGTTAACTCGCCAAGCTTATTAAGGGCACTAAGGGCAAAGAGCAGTTCCAGCGCTTTAAGTAGAGCTTCTGCTGGCGGGGGGTCCATGAAGTCAAAATTCAGTAAGTCATGAATCCCAAGGCTCTTGAGAGAGAGCACGACATTTGCAAGGTTGGTCCTTTGTATTTCCGGGACTGTGTTATCTTCCAAATCATTCATGTAGTTATAAGCAGTGTATAATCGAAAGCACTTCCCAGGACCAGTTCTTCCAGATCGACCAGCCCGTTGGTTCGCAGACGCCTTCGATATAGGGGTGACCAGTAGTGACTCCATTCCTGTCCGAGGGTTGTAAGACTTCATCTTAGAGAATCCTGGATCAATAACATATTTAATCCCATCGATCGTCAATGATGTTTCAGCAATATTTGTAGCCAGGACAACCTTACGAGCCCCTTCAGGAGTGGACTCAAATATCTTGGCCTGGAGTTCTGTTGGCAGGTTTGCATATATTGGGCAAATTATCAACTCAGCAATTTTTGTACCCAGACCCTTTATCCGGTGCTTAATGATCTCCTCCGCTGTTTCAATCTCCTCCTGCCCAGTCAAAAAAATTAAGATATCACCATCACCAGGTGGCTGAGTTACATGGATCTGAAGAGCGGTGACTACTGCTGCATCCAAGTAATCGGCCTCTGGTGCTTTTGTGTAGTGTATCTCAACTGGAAACCGCCTTCCAGGAATTTTAAAAATTGGAGCGCAGTCGAAATAATCACTGAACTTCTCTGCATCTAGAGTCGCACTTGAAATAAGCAACTTTAGATCAGGCCGAAATCGAGCAATATCCTGTGACAAAATAAGTAGCTATATCAGCAACAAGAAGGTGATATAGGATGCAGTTTCCCACTCATGAATGTCACAATTGAAGGTCAAATGAGACCCATGTAAAGTTGATACTCCCCATCCTAGTTCACCAATCCATACAAGCCCACCAGCTACCGTAACATTATTAATCATTTGCTTGGAAACTAGGGAAGGGAAAACAACAGAGAACATTTTCTGTTGCATGTTTCCTTTGAAAGAAAGTATAAAACAAAATTGGGAAAAGTCCATTTCTTGCCTGGAGAATCAAAGTGAGAATTTTGGGGAGCCCAATGGAAAAGGCTTTCTATGAGGAGATTCTTTTTTACATTAAATTTTTTCTAGATTTCTCTTCCTGAACTGTAGTGAAAATTAGGATAAATCCAGTAACAAGAGTTTTTGTCTAATTTCATGTATGCATGCTGCATTGACAAAACAAACAAGCAGAGAGTTCATAATGTCCATTATTACCAAACAAAGGGCGGCTTCCAATTACGACCAAGAGTGAGCATCGCATTAAGATTTAAAGGCTAAAATAAGGAGAACTTGCCTTAACCAAGCCAAACAAGATGTCAGTGGATAGTGTTCGTTCGTGAGCCTCGTCGACCATGATGACACTGAAAAGCCAAACACTTGATTAGACAAATCAAAAGGCTTGGGAGCTGGGTAAGGAATACCAATAAATCATTTACTACAGCACAGACCTATAGCTTGCTAGATCAGGCTCACCAAGGAATTCTCTCAGCAACATTCCATCAGTCATATATTTCAGCAATGTTTTTTCGGAAGTGCAGTCTTCAAAGCGAATAGAGTAGCCAACCTGGACATGACAGATTCAATCATTACATGTTAGAAGCTGATGTAAAGATTGACAAAATATATGTCCAAGTTCTAAGGTACAAATATCATTTGAACAAGACAATGTCAAGAGATTACACGAACAACTGAGCAGATAATAAATAAAGATCAGAATGCAGAAGCCTTTGATGTTCTCTGATGTACCAGAACCTATAACCAGAACTCAATTAGCAAAAACGTCTCAGTGCAAACACGATCAAGAGGATTCTTGCACAAACTACATGAAAACCAGCTTTCCTCTTTTCAACTTTAACATATGCTAAATGAAGAGCAAACACATCATCTACTTATTAGTAAGAGCAAACATATCATCTGAAGCATACCTCGTGCCCAAGTTTCACTCCCATTTCTTGAGAAACACGTGCAGAAACACTCATTGCAGCAACCCGACGAGGTTGAGTACATCCAATCTGTGAGAAGCAAATAATAGTTTCAGCAAGCATAAACCATATTTCTGATTCCAGTTTTACATCGCTAAGAATACATGTTTAATGGCTTCAACCATGAGGGAGATTACATTGCCATGACAATAAATCACTGCCAAAAAGAATCACTACAAAATTTATGGTTCGTGATCAAAAACTTCGAGTTGCCTAAAAAAATAAGGAATTGGCAGAGGGCCTTGCTGTCCTATATTACAAGATTACAGGCAGAAAGTCATGTAGGATTCATCTCCTAAAATTTAAAAACATGATTTAGGATAGCCAAATATTCTGGCTTCCCTATTCCCTGTTTGGATTGCTGCAAGGGCAACAGAGAAAACCACTCTAAGAAGTTCCTTCATTCTACCGCACCTTTAGTTGGGCAGAGACACAGCCCATGAATATGTAGGTTCCATGCATTATTTTGACCAAACCAAGCTCAAAAGTAAAACAACAGTGAAAAGAAAGGGACAGAATAAACACGCGACGAATCTGCAAAAGTAAGATGAGCTAAAAGATCTCTAAAGATAGAAACACAGAGATGTGGAGTAAGAAAATGACAGCGGAGAAGTCCTCACAGAATCAACTAAAGTTAACATACCATACTGCAGGACCCTTGAAAAATGCTCCTCCTACCTCAAGATAAAAAAACTATTCCCCAAAAATTTATTCCCGTAGCAATATAGTGACAGACAATCCAATTAACTGAACTGCAAATTTATTCCCATAGACACTGGTATCACCACATCCGTGGAGAGCTACAGAATGAATACACAAGATACAAGCAAGCCTTCAACAATTCATAAAAGCTATGTGGAAAGGTTTCCAAAGGTCTTTGATCAAAGGAAAAGAGAAGTTCGACAATTGCTTACAGAGTTGCTTGCTTCACATGGCTTTTGACCAGAAAAGCGATTTTGACTTAGGATAGCCTAATCAAGAGGGCTTCCACCTATGCTCCAGATGTTATTTATGTAGAGCAGAGGCAGAAACAATCAAGCATCCTTTTTTTGCATTGCAGGATAACAGAACAAGTATGGAGGATTTTCATTAATCTGAAACGAATCATGTGGGTTATGCCAAATGATACCCTAGATGTTCTAGAATGCTGGAAAAGATATAGTAGCTCCTCCAACCAGAAAGAGAGATGGAAGATTGTCCCAGCTTGCATTTGGCGGACAATATGGAATGAGAGAAACCAAAGATGCTTTGAAGATAAATACAGCCCCATCCAGAAACTGAAAATGCATTTTGTATCCCTTTACGATTTTTGGTGTAAGCAAGAATGCATGGAAGATCTAGAGTCTTTTGTTGACGTTATAGGATCCTTGTAAGTAGTTTAAGGATTAATATCTTCGTGTACCCATTTTGTAATTATGGATGACTATACTAGAGGGCGGCCCAAGAAGTATTGGGGCGACAGACAGGACATGGTGCGGCTCCAGATTTCCGAGGACATGGCTCTTGATAGGAAGGTGTGGAGGTCGAGCATTATAGTTGTAGGTTAAAGGGTAGTCAAGCGGTTTTCCTCTTTGTCCCGGTTTCCCTCTTTGTACCGACGAGTATGATAGTGTTTTGTCTAGCACTGCTAGCGATTTATGTTGTGTTTCACACCTTTGCATAATATTTGTGTTACTACTTTTCCATTTATTTGTTGTCTCCCACGTTGCTGATTATGTTTTGGTTTTGTTGTTACGGATCTATTGTATCCTAGCTGAGGGTCTCCACGAAATAGCCTCTCGACCCCTCTAGGGTAAGGGTAAGGTCTACGTACACTCTACCCTCCCCAGACCCCACTGGTTGGATTTTACTGGGTTGTTGTTGTTGTTGTAGTAGACTAGCTTTGGTGCAGTTAAAATATATACAACAAATATAACCTTCTCAACAAAAGAAAGAGAGGAAGAGAAAGAGAGAACTCTCGAGAATTGCAGAAACAAGACCCACAAACCAAACCTAATATAACAGAGAGCCCAACAGCAACAGCCAGAGTTTGAACAGAGAAGTTTTCAACATTATAAATAGAGATCCGGAGGGAAATTGTAGCAAAGTTTGTTTTGAACTGAGATTGCCAACTCTTTGCTGGCTTCAACCATGTTCCTCCTCCAAGGAAATGGAGCTGTATGTCACAACATAACTTGCACTATGCTTGGACCAAGAAACACAGGTGTAGGGACTTGGTGATTCAAATCCATCATGGAGAGAATTCTATTATTTTCCTTTAAGTGTTCGGCAATGCTGAAAAGGAAACAAGAAAACATATGTTCCCTTCTTTCCATCCATTTTAATAAGGATTTACAAAGCATATGTGGAGGAGGTAGCTCATAAGAGGAAGGATCGTTTACCGAAAAATCTTACTGCAAGCCTTTGCTGGGAAATGGTGTGAATATTCTCTAGCATTGGAAAACTTTCAGGAAGAGTAGAACTCCTCTAGAATAGATGCCTATAAGGACTGATATGCATAAGGATGTATCTAAGGATAATCTACAGCCAAGGGAGGGTTATACCTTGCAGTTGATGTTACATTTGTGAACAATCAACTGAGACCATAAACCTTTTCTTTATGCATTATCCTCCTGTCAATCAAATCTGGAGGATATTCCTTAATCATTTTGGAGTACAGTCGGCATCGCAAGGACCTTAATGGATGCTATAAATAGCGGGCGGGGATAAAGAGGTAGGAAGCATATAAGAGATTTATGAAGAAGACCTTTATGTACTCGGGGAGTCTAGAGAGAGAAACAATAGATGCTTTGAATGAAATACAAAAGCAATACACTATGTCAAATTTAAATGCTAATTGACTTCTGCTTTGCTGGGGAAACTTAAAAAGTGTAAATGATTTCGACTAATTGGTGGACTTCTTGGACTCCTGAACTAAAGGGGAAGCCCTCTGGACTTTTGTAACATCAGCACTTTCCTGGTGCTTATGTGAATAGTCCAAAGTACTTATCAAAAAGGAGTTGTAAGTAGCATATCCTCAATTAATTAGGCGTCATTCTCTTTTAGTTCCAGCCACTTCCCTTGGCATGGTAGTTAATGCTATCCCAGAAAACAGTCTCTGCCTCTTAAAAAAATATCCTCCTTATTTTTGGAGGGTGTGGTACATACTCTATATAACAGACATCCATACCTTCCCGCGTTTGGTATACCCCGCCTCGTGTAGATACTGCGGTATCTGGGTGGTCTTCCCGGAACCCGTTTCTCCAACAATAACAAGAACCTGCAACAAGCAACAAATTTTATAAATAGTGTCTACACCACGGTTTGAAGGGCCGGCTTGGCTCAGCAGTAAGCTTGCTTGCCGTGGTGTGTCAGGTCGCGGGTTCGAATCAGCCTCTCTGCAAAGCAGGGGGAAGGCTGCCTAGAGTATTCCCTTCCCCATACACCCACGAAGTGGGTATTGAACTGGGTCGGCCCTTACTGTCTACACCACGGTTTAGTAAAAAGGACATTATAACTAGCCTGAGACCACAACAAAAGAAAAGTAAAAACAAATGCAAAGCAACCAACCTAACCTGATGATCATTAACAGCTTGGAGCAAATCATCCCTGTAGGGATATATTGGTAGGGTCTTCCTATCCTCCTAAAGAATGTATACAGGAAAGACAATCAGCAAAAATGAGTTTCAATAATCAAACACAACAAAATTGGAAGGTACAACCCATGGTCAATCTAGAAAAATGGTCTCAATAAAAACCTATTAGTACAATAATGTGCAAAAGCCAGAGAGCAAAAGTGAAGAATTCTAACAGAAAAGACAAAACTTTTAGATGCAGACCTTCAAAATCAATTCCTATCCATTGATTCGTATACCAAATTCCATGTGGGATAACTATCCCAGTTAGCTAATCCTGAGATAAAATAATCAAAAGACAAAGATGCCCTTCCCCAAAGCTCTTCTCCCAAAGTTTTTTAAGAAGACCGAGGTTAAAACTGAAAACAAAAAGTTTATCCAAGTTTATGTAGTGGAAAACCAAACACAAGTTTTATATTATACCCCTAAATCTCAATTTTAATCCAATGAACCGAACATCTACCACAAAACATGTTATGTAATCCACGTATTATAATCCCTACATTGTAATCCTGCTATAACTTGTTCGCATACCAAACATCCCATAAGTGCTAATTCTATTGCACAACGTGATGCTGATAAATTGATACCTGAAGTTTTTCAAATGCTGATTTCGCCAGAGACTTCTCTATTGACTCAGCGGGAGACTCTTGGTCAACCTGCACGCAAACCAAAGACGGCCTTAAACCAATGTTCAAGAAATTAGCGAAAGGAGATTTAGCATAACAACATGTTGACAACATTGAATAAGCAGACATACGTTAACACCATCCATCACTGCTGCCTTTATGAACTCAATTTGGTCTTCAAAAACAAATCTGCACCAAAGTAGTCTCGGGTTTGAATAATAAGATTTAGCTGGAACACAAATACCTTCAGATCCTTGATACAGAAAAATCCACTAACTGTAAAGCACAGAAGCCAATTCTTCCATACCATCCTTTCTGTATGTACACTTAAATTTATTTATTTTTTGGTGTGTGTGTGTGTGTGGTGGGGGGGGGGGGGAGGAACTAGAACTTACTGATAGTCCTCAGATGTGGGCTTTCTATTTTTTGACCCGAATTTAAGTGTTGCCTTCCCTGCATTGCGATGACCCCAAACTTAGAGACTAGAAAACTTCCTAAGTTCATCAAAAACATTGAGTATGGCAGCAGTGAATTGGAGATTACCAATCTGATGTTCCTCCCATGCTTCTTGTTCTGCAAAGGGGTTCATCTTTTCAGCAGCAGCAGGATCCCTGGAAATGTCAAAGCAGAATGCAAGACCATATAAAAAATTAATCTAAAAAATTGACTCACCAAGACCAAAAAGCACTTTTACGCATCTCCGTATGCTAGAGCAACTGTTATGACTATCTTTCTCGAAATAACTAACCTGTAACGTTCCGAAGCCACCGAAAATCTCTTTTCCTGATTTACACCGCCTTCAAGATCATAGGCATCAGGCATCCTATACTGTATTTAGAATAAAAACAACAATAAGGGATTTCCACACGAAAGCTGACATAAACTGGAACAACAACAACTACCCAGTATAGTCCCACAAAGTGAGGTCTGGGGAGGGTAATATGTAGACAGGCCTTACCCCTACCCGAAAGGGCAGAGAGGCAGTTTCGAATCACTGACATAAACTAGAACATGGAATAGAATTCAACTTAATCTACTTTATTTCCATTCCCAATTTCCAATATTTTTACAATATTTTTCCAATACTTTTACAATGGGTTCACATCTTCTTCAGATCAGTGGCCCTAGTAAAATTGCATCAAACTCATTGTCTTGATTTAGACCTATCTGACGAATAATTTGGAACATTAGATTAAACATGGGATAAGAAAATAAACCAAGTAGAAAACAATAACACAGGGCTTCCAGTAATTGCTAAAATTCAGATTACCGCGCACCTCCAACCAACATCCACTAGTTTGTTCAGCAAAGGTAAGAGGGAGAAATTGAGGTTTTTTCTTCTAGTTATTGATACTTCGTAAAAGGACTACAAAAAAAGGTATAATCATACACTATTTCAACTATGGACGAAAAATATAATTTACACAACAAATCTAGATGTTCAGTATTTTTATAGAAGCTCCTTTGCATTCAAGCCTTAAGAGAAGATAAAAGAAATAATACTGGCGATAGAACAAAAACGAGTCTTTCACAAAAGGAAGGTTAGACAAGGAAGGATCACCGGCAGTGATGATCTAGACATCATTTTTCCTGTCTACCTTTTATCCATATGTTGTGGGGGAAGGAAAGAGATGGAGATGCCAGGAACTATGACAAGCAAGAAATTAAAGCAGTAAATGCTAACAATAAAAAACAATGTATTACATCAAAAAAATGTTCTTGGAAGCGATAAATATGCAGAAGATCGATTACCTCGCCTAGGTCATCAGTGTCTTCTGATCGCTTCTTAACTAGTTCATATATCTGTTTCTTATAGCTGCAAAATTGCAAAGGTCCTGAGTACACAATAGCATATGCGCATGTAAAGCAATCCCGGATTCAATCAAAGTCTACTTAAGAGAATGTTATACCAAAAACTAATAAAGGCAAATGCAGAACGGCACTAATTCCACGTTCACACGAATTCAGTTAGAACTCATCAGTATCTTCATATGATAAGGGAATGATGAAATTATATCACATTGAGTGAGTTGGAATCAGCATATTATCACAACCATTGAACAAGTAGTCAGATAAAATCAAGTTCATACCCAAAGAGACAACAGATGAGAAACACGGGATGACTTCACGTCACCTAGAAGTAAGAATCCCACCAAAGCAGGAAAGACGAGGCATGTAAAAACCATTTCTATATAAGCTACTAAAAGAGAATGATAAACACAAACCACTATGGGATTCAAAATCTTGCTAAGCTGGAAAATAGTAGATGCACTCCACATCATGCAATCTCTTAATAGCAAGAATAAGTCTTCAAATAAACAAGTGCCACTGAGTGAGTTCGGCATGGAATCAATTGCAATAAAGAAATCAGATGAATTGGGAAACGCAATCTTATATTAAGAATTATGACAGAACAAGCATCAAAACAAAGCAGGCGAAGTGTATTTCCTTGCCTTAATTCACGTTGCTCTGCTTCTGTCAGCTTCACTCCCTCAAACAGGTATTGCTCATCCTCTATATCGTCTCTGAAATACCACAACCATGGTCATACGTTGACTACTTACCAGAATGAAATAATTTAAGATTATATAACATAAGAAAACGTAATTAACTTCCACACAATAAGAGACTGTAAACTACAATACACATTCATCTAAATACCTTAGTTCCTCCAGCTTCTTCTGCTCCCTCTTCTTTAAATATTCTCGTCTCGAAACCTTCCTGGATCAGAGTGAAACTGAGACGTGAGTGAAAATAATATGTGAATGCCAGCTTAACAGCCCAACACTCAATGTGCAAAATAACAAGGATTGGCGGCCAGCTAAAGAGCCAAATACTTAATGTGCAAAATAATTAGGATTGGTATGTGATATTCTTTAAAGCTTAGGGAGATATTCTGAGATTGCCCGAACAAATTGTTCACACAATTAAATTTGTTTCCAATTTCTGCCCTAAACCCTTCACATAGTTATAGCAAATCCGACTACTGAGGCCTGTAATTCAACATTGTCCTTCATGGAGGCCCAGATGCAAAGATACAGTACCTCATCCCAAAATTGGACCGTCTATTTTAAATTGAAGATAACAGAAGCCCCCCCCCCCCTTCTTTCACCCTTCTCCCAAATCCCACAAGAAAAAGACAAAGAATAACAAATACATTAGTAAAGTAAAACTAAGTATCGAATGCAATGCACTAGAAAATGTAATGTGCATGAAGCCATTCAATCTACAAAAGATCAGTCTATTTCACGAAAACCTTGTTAGACTAACACCCAATTGCTTCTCAATTTTATTTTACTTTTTTGAAACAGAAATGATAAGGATGACGAATAAGTGCTTCTCAATTACACACCCAATCAATCCAAGAAAGGATGAAGAGCAACATAGTGCTCTAGTCCAAACGCTACAGTGTGCCTTTTTCTGTCACTAGTACTATCTATCTCCTCTCAACTCTGAAGTGCAAGAAGTTTAAGGAAGAGGAGATAGATTATCATGAGCTGGTGTTCTCTGACACATGAATGCGCAAACCACAGTTGCATTGCAAATTCAAATATGGACTCTCGTGTCTTGATGTTCAACATTTTAGGGGTATTAAACAACCGCGAGTTGGAGACTACAGAAGATTGAATAGAAAGAAAAGCTGCTTGAAGAACATCATCGCGTCTTTAACTTGTTTAGAATGAAGTAAGTATGAAAATATCCATACAGATGTATTCCGTATTAAAAGAGCTTGATGCTCCACTTATACTTTTCATGCAAACTAGATGCTGATTTGACAAATGACTTCGGTCAAACCATGTCCCCAATCTGTACATACTTATCGCGTCATCTTTTATCTTAAAGCAGATAAGGCTGGACCGAAATTGAACTTATATAAGCAGATCTATCCAGTTTTTCCTTCTTCATTAAGAGTGGAATACTCAATAAGCGGGAAAAGATGACATCCAAGCTCCAAGCAACAAAAGCTCAGATTCATGTCCCTTGTCATTTATCTACTAACAAGCAAGATAATGTTTCCTAAGTCCAACACAACAGGCCTATTTCATCTGCTCCCCCCCCCCCCTTTTTTTTGGGGGGGGAGGGGGGGATAAAGTTTAAGTACCTCTTTGAAACTGTTAACATAATACCACAGGTAAAAGAGACGCACCAACTTCAATTAGCTCCTTTGGACAAAATAGATAAGTAAATGAACTTCATATAGAAGAGTTGCAAGTTCATGATGGATTGACGTGCTTACTAGAAGATTTTGTGAGATGCAAGATACTAATAGAATACTGAACTAGAATGTATGGTGACTAACCTTAAAGCACCAATGTCATCTCGCTCCAACGCATCAGACCTCCTGATTGCCTCTTCTGCGGTTATCCATGTATGAGCTCATTTGCATAAATTCTCATTTTTTCTACTGAAGAATAAGAAAAATAAACAAATACATGTACAGCAGGAACTGTATCTATAGCAAGTACCTTCCTCCTTCCTTGTTAATTTTGGCTCTGCCAACTGTTAACGAAGACAAAAATACCACAGTAGTATTAGAACAAAGAAATATGAAACTGAATACCATCAGCACACAAGAAATAAGTCTGACCTCCATTAGTAGACACTGGATGAAATTATATCCAATAATTGCAACAAGAGATATCAATCAAAACCACAGAATGATGTAAAAGCTAGCAAAATTACACAGAAAATCCTCGCGCATGCATGCCACATATTTTAAGAGCAACATTTTATTATATTATGAAGAAAAGAGCAACTATTTTTTCTATAAGGTAAAGAGACAACAACAACAACCCAGTGTAATCCCACAAGTGGGGTCTGGGGAGAGTAGGATGTACACAGCCTTACCCCTACCCGGGAAAGGCAGAGAGTATCTAGAGAGACATTCAAATATATAGGTTATATCAATGCACAAACACAATCAAAGAATGTGATGCTCAGACCGGGAACCTAATAGAAGGTGAATATGATAGCAAATAGAACATAGAAGATCCAAGTGCATATGTACCTCAGTCTTAAACTTTCAAATTAACAGCAACTAAACCAACAAAAACTTAAATGAAAGCTTCATCGAAAAATTGTTGGTTTCAAATGCATTTGAAGATAGTCAAATCCACAAGACTACCCCACTAGATTCGTATTTGTGTGGGACCAATCTTTCATTGCCTAAAGTGCATTCATGCTTTTCACAACTCTGAAACAGAAGAATTAATAGATTGATTTACAAATTACTCAAACATACCTTTCCACCCAAACCCCTGACAGTGATTCAAGTCATAAAAGCACCGAATGCTATCTAAGCCCACGGAGGTTCAAACAATGTTAAAACTGCTCACCTTTCTAGTTCCTGCAGCATCTCGCTCTCTGAGATGTCGTTCCAACTCCTCCCTCTCCTTTTGGTCCCGAAGTATTTCCTCTTCTGACTGCAACAGCAAAACATGCAAGTAATATCAAATGGTTCGGGAGTTCTGAGTATGGAGAAGGTGAACAAGCAAAAAAATTGAAAGAATACACCATAAGCTGTACCTCGGAGTTGTCACTGTCATCTTCATCTAGGGAAGTTCGTCTCCTAACTCGTCTTTCATCGCCCACATTCCTAACTACCTGCACCATCATATTTAGTCAATAGAAGGAAACCTGTTAATACAACAAGCACTATTGGGGCAGCTTACCATCAGAAACAAAACCGAATTCTATCAAGAAGAAGAAGAGTATAAGCACTATGCCTCGTCGTCTTCGTCTTCGTCTTCATGGGTCTCAACCCTCTTCCTGAACTTCTTCTGATGGGTATCCTCTTTCCTAGTCTGAGAGGACACAGAATTACTTTCACCACCAACATTATTGTCATCATCATCATCAGCCTCCAGAAGCGTGTAGGTTTTTTGCTTCCTCACCAACTTTGCAGCTTCCCTTTCTTGTTGTAAATACAGCTGGTGCAACAAGAAATACTGAATGTTAAGAGATAAAGTGCAATGTTTCACCAAAAGAATCCTCACTAGTCAAACCTTGTGAAATAACTGAAACTGTAAGAAATACTAACATTTGGCCCTGTCGTCTTGCGCTCAACTTTAGAAAAAATTTCTTGAGCAAACACCCTTGTTTCACCCGAGGATGACATTCCCATATCTACGAGCTGATTAGTTAGATCAGAAGGTGATGAAGCTTTCTTAGCTGCATTGAAGTGATATTATGAACAATGTTGCCACAACAATTTAACATCAGAATGTAGGTACTCTAATTAACGTTTATTAAAATATAAGAAGAGGACGTACAAAGAGTAAGAACGTAAGTAACAACCGTGGGTTGTGAGTACCCCAAAAGAGACATCAATTTGTCTGAAACCCACCTCCGCAAGTCAGACCCCATCTTTAACTGCATTAAACAGCAAAATACGTAAACAATGAAAGTTAAGACTTAAAATGCATTGGGTGTCAAAATTGCTAGAGTTCCTGCCCCTCAATCACAAATATCTAGCACATGGATTGGTTACATTGTAAGGCAGTTGATTATGTTCTATACAAAACATATAATAGACTTTTCTCTATCGAATAAAATCATCAGTTGATTCTTCTCACTCACCGAAATCCAGTAAATCAAACACTTCCAACAATTGAAACAGAAATAAATTGAGACTTGACAAACTATAAAATAACATCATTCATGTTGCACTATAACTTCACCCATATCATGATGTTTTAACATACCACATGCTATGTGACCCACCTCAAAAGAAATAACCATCATACCAGATATCAATTCACAAGGTAAATCGAAACAACCTTATCAGGCTAAAATATTGCTCCAAAGAATAAGCGTGGTTTTTGTCGTTGTGCACAAAATTTCAATAAGAATGCAGTTAAAACAATTCAATGAACAACAGTGATTGGTTATCACGCAAAAGCCAGGAAAAGTACCAGTAAAGTGAGGCCTACAAATCAAGGACCTAGGCCCTTGAAAAATATACTAATCGTTAGCAACACAACACAATACAACAGAAGAACCACAAGGTTGTTCAAACCCTAGGTCAAACAATCAAAAAGCTTGACAAGAGAAGAAACCAGTAACAAGTGTCAACTCAATTTTTAAACCCTTTATTTCAGAACCTACCTCAAAATCTCAAATTCAACCGAGTTCCGTTGAAGCTCGCTGATAACTTTGGGGCTTGTATTTTTGAAGTTCCAAATCCGTTCTAATGTTAGCGCTTCCCCTTTGGGAGTTACAAGGCCAAGCCGTCAAAAACTATTTAAATGCGTGGTTTATGAAAAATTACTTTTCTAAAATTCATAGATTTGTGTTTTGCCGATTCATTTCAATATTGCTTTTTGCAACTTGATCCTGTTTGATCAATCTTTTAAAAAACATTTTTAATTATTAAATTATGAAAAAAGATAGTAAAAATTTTGCGATTAGTATTATTTAGAAAAGAAAAATAAATTTAAATATTTAATATAAAATAATTCAATTAAAATATAAAATATAAATTAAAAATTCTTAATTAATATAAATATAGTTATTCCAACAACAATATTGAGTGTTTGGTATTACTTACTATTTATATGATAATTTAAATTATATCAAAATCAAAATATATTATTTAATGTAATTTAAAATCTACTCTTAAGAATAGGAGAAAAAGAATAAAAATTGATTAAAATAAGAAAATGTATAGTAGAAAGAAAAAGGAAAAGGAAAATAAAATAAAAAAATTAATGAGGGATAATTTGAAAAATATAAATTTATTGTAAGGTTATTTGTGTCTTGAATAAATTAACTTTCTGTTTCTGCTTCTGCTTTTTGGAAGAAGCTAGAGTTTGTAGCTTCTCCTCAGAAGCAGAAAAATTGCTTCTGCTACTGCTAAGAAGTACTTTTTCAATTTAGCCAAACGAGTTAAATTTTTCAAAAAGTACTTTTTGAATAGAAAAAAATACTTTTGACCTCCTAGAAGCTTGGCCAAACAGGCTGTTAGATACATATGGGGGAGGACTACGTGTCTTTATGGAGATTTTAATTTTGTACTCCTTATTTTTTATTTGTACGCTTAAGAAATTTAACTTTTAGCATTAATTATATTTATTCATCTGAAATATAATCGATACTTTAAGACTTTTAACTCCAAGAATAATTTAGAAGAAAAAAAAGAAAATTAATTTCTCCTTAACATCCGAAAAAATCTAATTATGGACCATAAAAGAAAAAGACAAAAAAATAATTAAAGTGACCCGGGGGAAGTAATATTTATTTTTATTATGACACATAAGCTTGCATTATAATTTACTTAGGATTGTTTGGGGGTTTCACTTTTATCATAATATAGATTATTTGGTGTTTGATTACGCCCTTATTAGTAACATATAGTATTATTGCGTCAGTTACAATAAAATCACAGTTTATGATATCAAATCCAAGTTTATTCATAAGGCACTAACATGTAATCACATACAAGTAAATTCAAATATAATATCATGCACAAGCTACCGAATAGCATCTAGTATAGAATATTTCCCACGTATTCAAGGACAATAAATGAATGATATAAACGATACCAACATAAAAATATTTTAACCGACAACGATGATTGCTCAATAACGTTCATATATAACAACATTCTCCATAGAAAAATGTCTATGATAAAAAAATATTAAAAAAAAGTGTTAAAATTATTTGTTACTAGATAGGTTGCTCATGATTAAATAAGATACTTCAAATTAAAAATCAAAAAGGATAATAATTGAATGAAAAAACTTAAAATAAAATGTTCATCGGCGGCTAAACTATAAAGAGTTCACTGAAGCTTTGCATGAGGACATACCAAAAAGCTATAAACATAATATAGACGATGCAAGAAAATATGTTTGAAGCAAAAGACATTATGATGTTGTGTTCATAATTGTAGGGGCCAAGCTCATAGGCATACCTAAGGGTAAGGGTATGAGTTCATATAAACCCAAGTTTATTTCCCTATACCATATATAACAGCGATGTATTTTTTTAAGATTACTTGAATATACATATATGTAACCAAGCTTAAGGGGTCGTTTGGTAGGAGATATTAGAAAAAATAATGTAAGTATTAGCTCTATGCTCTATTAATATCTTATTTGGTACATTTTTTCAATTTGTGTAACTAATACTTCATCATACATGGCATTATCCTATGCATAAGTAATGCATAGAAAACCATCGCATTAGTAACACCAAGGCTTTAATGTATGCATTAGCATAGTTAAAGACAAAATTATCATTAAAGTCTCTTAAAGCTATAAAATATGGAAGGCATTTTTGTAAGCAACTATTTTTCTTAAAAAATTATGCAATGCATTATAATTTTAATACACCGCACCAAACAATAGATAAGAAATAATATTTGCATAACTAATGCTTGCATTACTAGCACATGCATTACTAATACACCTTATTCCGCATTATTCTTATAGATCCTACCAAACGATCCCTAAGAATCTTATATATAATGTGATTATTGTGTAAACCTTTAAAACTGAAGTAATGATTCAAAATCACATATATCTTATTATTCTTTCCTTTCTTTTTCTATAATTGATCCAAGAGGTTTAAATCTCATATCTATTTTATTCCTTTTTTCACGTTATTTTCTTCTTTTAGAAATCGCATATAGGAGATGGGCATGTATAATATCCCTTCTTGCGTTTTAATTATGTACTTTTTATTTTACCCTCTTTCTTTATTTGTATTCTTTTAAAATCTTCAAGTCAAGTATGACATATTGAAATTATTGTTCCCCTCCAACTAGGGGTGTATATAGGTCGGGTTGGTTCGGATTTTACAATTACCAAACCAAACCATATGTATCGGGTTATTAAATCTAAAGACCAAACCAAACCATATGTATCGGGTTATTAAATCTAAAGACCAAACCAAACCAATAAACTCGGATTTTTTACTCTCGTTTTTTCTCGGGTTTTTTCGGGTTTTCGGGTGTTTTCCGGTAAAATTTCCAGAGAACAAAATATATAAATTGTGCTCAAAATATTTCTTTAATTCTAGTAAGATACAACTATACAAGTATTTTTCAAGAAAATAATACAAAATATGAGAAGTATCATGGCATTATCCTAAAATATTCAACAATAAAGACATAAAATTATATAATATAAATATTGCTAATTAAAAAGCTATAATAAAAATAAATATAATTTAAAAGTAATAAGTCATGATAAAATAAGTAGACTAATAAGGGAGTGTCAATCACATGGTTATGCATTTTTATCTAAATTATTGTAAAATAAAATATAAATATTCAATACATTCTCGTTCATAGTATGAATTGAATGTCTTTTGTAAGCATTAATATTGATTTAGGCTTTTGTTAGCATTATTTAGTTTACTAATGTTAATAGCTATAAAACTTATTGAAACACTCAAAAGTTCAAAATCCAATCTTAAAAGATAAAATTATAAATTTTTATAAGAAATATTTATAAATTACATCACAATAAGTATATTTATATATTAAATATATCTAATATTTCTATATATGTAATGTCGGGTTGGTTTGGTTTCGGTTTGACTTTCTTTAGTCAAAACCAAACCAAACCAATTATGGTCGGGTTTTTTTCCCCACACCAAACCAAATCAAACCAAACCATAGTCGGTTTTTTTTCTCGGGTTGACTCGGATTATCGGGTTGGTGTGGTTCATCGGTTTCCTTTGTACACCCCTACCTCCAACTATCACGGTTTACTTTTCTATAATCAAACCGAATATTTATATTAGAATTTAGAGCGGTTGAGGATATAGCATATAGTCAATGAGCTCAATTGATCCCGATATTCTCAATACATGGTATGGAACCTAAAATTTCAAAAATATGATAAATTCATATAGTAAGAATCTAAAAGTTGAACACGTCAAATATAAATCGTGAATCAAACTTTTTGTAGCAATGCACACAAGTTTTTGAAATATTAGATACACCTTTACCTAAGTCCAGTATATGACAAAGCACATGTATATTTTCATGCAAGAAATTTATAACTTTCATCATTTATATTTTGTGTTTTATGCAATGCTAATGAGGAAAAAAAAAGAAAGACACCGTAATGTACAAAATCCTTTGCATCACGAACCATAAAAAGCATATACTATCAAGAATATAGGTACAATATTGATTAGTGTTGTAGTCCAAAATACAAAAAAAAAAATGATCATTTATAGGCGACCGGCATGCATGTTATTGTAATTAGAACATCAAGATTATTATTGAGTGACAATCTAAAGCATTTGATGAAAAAATGTATGAAACCCCCGCTCAACGTCAAGCACATTTCATGGTGTCAATATCTACTATCTCATTGTGTTAATATATGATAGCATTTAATTGCATTGATAACAAGTATCTTACTATATTAATATCGAGCATCACACTACATTGGGATTGGGTATTAGAGATTGTATACGTTTGAAACCGGCTCTTCTATTGCATAATAGATCAGGACTCAAATGTAATGGATTGAAAATCGACCCCGGATTTCATCGAAACAAGGTACGAGGTTAGAACATACGTCTATCATCGAGTATGTGACTCTAGAACCGACTCTGATTCCAAATGAGCTCGAGGAAATATTATCATACCAAATAACAAAAGGTCGGAATTTCCATAATCGGTCGAATATCACGGCAAAAATCTTGGCAGTATCAATAAGAAACCGGCTGATTAGCAAATCATGAATTTTATTACCTTTTATAGAATTGTATATAAAGTAGAATTCTCCTGCTATATAAAATGGGTATGTTCATTTGTAAATGATATTGTAACATGCACAAAAAAAGCATTATAATATTATTTTCTTTCTACAAGATATTGTTCTTCTCGTATCAAATAACATTTGAATCATATTCATTTCAAGTGAGACTTACTTTTCAAGGCTATAACTATTCAAGTCATACGGTTTGAATTTAATTTATTATTGTTCACTTAATTTGTCGCATTGTGTCATATTAATCCACGTATCCTTAAAACCACTTAAATTTAATTTTTATCCAATTTTAAGGGTAAACAGTTTGACGTCCACGTGGGGCTAAGGATAATAGTAGTTATTTTATACAAATTTTCATAAAACACACTCCATATTACACTTGTTCTTTGAAGCATATCTAATTTCAGGCTTACGCTCAAAATGTCATTCTCATAATAAACACCACTACCTACTGACAATGAGTCTAGTCACCATGATGAAAATAATATAACGACACCCAGAAACGAGGTATTGCCCGTTGATCTCGTCGGAATTTCAATTGCGGACCCGTTGGATGCTAATTCGCATGCGACTATCGATGCAAGCCTCTCTACTGACCCCAAGAATAGCATATGTGGATGAGCCGGTCGACAGTGTAGAATACTCAAAACAATTGAGGATATAGAATCAATATACGGATGACCTTCGGAATGTTACAGGCTCAACAAGCGGCAATAGCTCAGTTACAAAACTAGAACCGCGTACCGAGCATAATCGAGACTGATTCATCTCGGAAGATCACCCATATGGAGGAACCAATCATGCGATATTGAGTGGGAACGAATCGGGTAATAACCCCGAGATTATAAAATGCTCGAGGTTTTGACAAAATAAATAGAATCAAGGGAGAAAAAAATTGAAGCAAATGACAAAAAGGTGAAAACCTACAATTCTAGAGTCGACCATATCCTGGGAGCACTACCGATACTAAAAGGATTGGATTCCAAGAAGTTTGTACAGAAACTTTTCCCTCTGGGTACATCTCCAAAGCCGATCCCTAAAAATTTTCACATGCCATTGGTTCCTAAGTACAATGGAACGACTTACCCAAACGAACATGTCACTTCATACACATGCGCCTTTAAAGTAAATGACTTGAAGGATGATGAGATCGAGTTTGCCTTGCATAACAAATTCAGATAAGCCCTGTCAAAGGGACTTATGATATGATATCACAACGTACCCCCTAATTCTATTGACTCATTTGCTATGCTTACAAACTATTTTATGAAAGCACATGCCAGGGTTATCAAGGTCAAAACTAGAAAATTAGACCTTCTCAAAGTGAGGCAAAAGGATAATGAAATGCTCGGAGAGTTTGTATCTTTGTGTTAAATGGAACATATGGACTAGCCACTTGTCGCTGATGATTGGGTCGTTCAAGCTTTTACCCAAGGACTCAATGTTTGATGTTCGGTGGCTTCACAACATTTGAAGTAGAATCTGCTAGAATATCTATGTGTCACTTGGGTTGATGTGCATAACCGATATCAATAAAAGATCAGAGTCAAAGACGATCAACTGGGGCTCATTCCAGGTCCGTATATCCTGTTAGACCCACCGACAAAGTCGAGAGGGATATCGATCGTGAACCAAGACCGAACAGGGAACTGTATATCACTACCCGGATTTATCCCACCATCGAGCGTCGTGATGGCACCTACTAACGGAGCTAGGCCAGCCAAACATTACACATTCTCTATCAATATCACCAATAAAATATACTATCAACAATTGAATAAGTACGGAAGACTTTTAAGTTTAGCCAAATAATATATAAATAAAAATGTGAAATTTTGAAACACATCACTACCCAAAACCTGGTGTCACTAGCTCACGGACTATTATAGAATACTACAACCAAGTCTGAATGAAGAAAAATACATAAGTCTATTTCGGAGCAATGAAAACAAACCGAAGTAAAGGAAAGGGACTTCGGCCTGCGAACGCCAGCTAGGCTCCCTCAAAAAGTCCCTGGACTGATGATAGCTCCTGGAATAAATATTCTACTGATGGTGTCCAAAAGTTGCTCCTGGATCTGTGCACAAAAAAATGCACGAGTGTAGCATCAGTACAAGCGACCCCGTGTGTTGGTAAGTGCTTGGCCTAACCCCATCGAAGTAGCGATGAGGCTAGACAGGACTACCAAATCAACCTGTACAATTCTATATACACATATACACTAAAAACAACAACAAAAAATCAAAACTAACAATAAAAATGGAGGGAACAAGCTGTGGGGAGCATAATTGAATATATATTGTTCATCAACGTAATTAGAAATAGGGCACAACAATTAATATCACAGAATAAGAAATTCAATAGTTACACGGCATCAACCTTCATGCTTTTACTTGCATTCTCACCCAAAACAATCAAATAAAATGCATAGCATCACCCTTCATGCTTTCCCTCGCATAACTCTCATTTCATGAACATAATGACCATTCGTGCAAATATAATCAAATCAGAGCACGGAATATACCTTCGTGCGTAAGTAGTCAAACATAGCACGGAATGACCATTCGTGCAATTATAATCAGAAATAGCACAGAATGACTCTTCATGCAGTATTACTCTTCCTCACCCAAACAACAGTCACAACCAAACGACAAGAATAATAAATAAATAGCAAGTACTATCCCGACAAGGGAGTAACAATAATAACAACTGAGTCCCGGCAAGGGAACAATAATAATAACTTTCACAACCCGACAATGGTAGTACTCAGTATATTTAACCATCCCGACAAGGGATTAATCACAATTCCTTTCAATACTTTAAACTTTAACTCAATAGTATTTATCATTCGAGCCAACGCTCCAAAATATTAATATTTCACAGTTTATTCTCAAACTCTTCACATTTGTAGCAAATTATAATTTAGCTTAAGAGAGTTCCAAATTATCTCAAAACATGTACAAACAAAGACTCGCGGTCATATTAGACTCAGATGTATAGACACTCGTCACCACGCCTATACACCACACTCGATCATTTAGCAAATAGCATTTATGATACTCTAATCCTATTCCCTCAAGCCAAAGTTAGATCAAACACTTACCTCGAAGGTTTACGGCCAACTCAATCCTTAAGCAATGTCTTTCCTTTCGAATTTGGATCAAATTAAATCGTATCTATACACAATTGATTTAATATCATCAATAATACTCAACAATCCAACCAGATGCCTAAATATAATCTTTCTAACATTCTGCCCAAAATTTGCAAAAACGACTCCGGGCACGCTTGGTCAATACCCGAGGTTCGAACCAAAATAAATTCAGCCATACTCCTACGAGATCAAAATATAATTTGTTCTTAAATCCGACCCCAAAACGAGGTCCAAATCACGATTTCTTTGAAAACCCTAACTATACTCAATTCTCTAATTTTCTTTCTATTTTCACATGTTTAGGCCTAAGAATTTGATTGATGTTGATGAAATAATGAGGAAACGATGTTAAGAAAACTTACCCAAAGAGTTATGGAGGAAATGAAGCTTGGAACTCGTCAGTAGTGGGCTTAAGAGAGAGGTTCGTGTGAGAAAAGCGTAAAAATCCCGAAGTTGACTGTTCAGGTTTTAATTTAATTCGCTGGAGAAATTTGTTCTACACATTCGCGTCAAATGGGACGCGTCCGCGATGAGGAAATGCTGGGACCTATCGCGTTCGCGATTAGGATTATGCGAACACGAAGAAGGAAGGCAATGGGGTCGTGGGTTGCTCTACGCGAGTATGTGATACCATCAGTGAACGCGGTGAAGAGGGTTGTGAAGCTACGCAATCGTGTGACCTTGGACGCGAACGCGAAAGAACCTTGCATAACTATGTGAATGTGACCTAGTGTATGCGAACGCAGAGGGTTAAGGAATTTGAGCTATGAGAACGCGAGCCGAGTGCCGTGTTCGCAAAGAGTAAAAATTGTCTGTAACATACCAGAATTTTCTAATGCATTTTCAATTGCAAAAACATCCTCAACCACCCCCGAAATTACTCTCGAGCCCTCGGGTCTCCCAACCAAACACACACACTAACTCAATATCATCCTACGAACTTGCACAAGTGATCAAGTCGCTAAAATAATATTGAATTCAACGAATCAAACCCCAAAACTCATTAATTTTATTTCAAAGTTCAAAACTTCCAAATTTCCCATTTTCACTCTGAAACACGTCAAACAACGTCCGTTTTCAATCAAACTTTATAGGAAGCGCTTAACCAATATTTATGACCTATAACAGGCATCAGAACCAAAATATGAGCTCGGTACCTATATTTTCTAACTCATTTTTATTTTCATTTTTCCTTAATAATTTCAGAAAATAATTTAACAGAAAAATTCTTTTACCGGGGTTTTGGACCTCGGATTTAGACTCCGGACACATGTTCGAGTCCCATATTTTTCTACGGATCTCCCGGGATCGTCACATCATGGGTCTGGGTCTGTGAGCTCAAAATGTTGACCAAAGTCAACTATATCAACATTAATATCATAATTCTTCAATATCTTCACAGAATTCAGATATTTAACATAAAAATTTTCTGACTTCACACCCGGACGTCGCATGCAAATTGAGGCAACCAAAAGTGAGGTTTCCAAGGTCTCGGAAGCGCAGAGAAGGGGAGAAATATGGTGATGACCCTTTGGGTCGTCATACTGTATCAACAATATAATAAGGATCGAAGAAGCAATGGGTACGGATAGGGATCTATATGCAATGAAAGGAGAAATGACCGAGTCTAGAGCAGTCGGGACTCATGAGCAAGAACAGTTTCGACAGGCATGTCCTAAAGAAGCACCAAGGTTATGAGAATATAACTTTAACATTGATGTTGTTGTTATCGTATCGGCTATCAGATGCATCAAAGATACCAAATGGCAACGACCTTTACAATCCGACCCCAACCCAAAGAATACAAACTAGACGTGCAAATATCATGGCACTCACAACTAAAGGATAGAAGATTGTCGACATTTGAGGGAGGAGGTACCCAGTTATTCAACAACGGGCATCTTCGAGAATTCCTGAGTTACCGAGCCAAGAATTATTTAAAAAATAGGGACTCTAATAAACAAACCAAGCAAGAAGAACCTCAACACATCATTTATGTGATCATCGGAGAGGTCGATGTTCCTCAATATCCTATGTTAAAAGCGCACCAAAAGATCCATCAGAAGGGAGAAACGGACTTGAGATTATATACCAGAAGGAACTTTGTCTTTCAATGACGAGGACGCAGAAGGAATCGTGCAGCCCCACAATGATGCACTAGTAATATCTGTTCTTCTAAATAAATCTCGAGTTAAACACGTGTTAATTTATCTAGGTAGCTCGGCCAATATTATTAAATTGAGGGTCGTAGAACAACTCGACCTACAAGATCAAATCGTGCCTATATCCCGAGTACTAAACAGATTCAACATGGCATGTGAAACTACTAAGAGAGAAATAACATTACCAGTAAATGCCTCCATGACCATCCAGAAACCAAGTTTTATGTGATTAAGGGGGACATGAGGTACAACTTCATATTTGGGAGGTCGCAGATCCACAATATGAGACCGGTGCCCTCGACTCTTCACCAGATGTTAAAATTCCCAATGCCATAAGGTGTTAAAATGATCTACGGGGAGCAATCAGCCACAAAGGAAATGTTTGCAGTCGAAGAAGTGATTGTGGTATCAACGCTAGCGACATCAAATTAACTGAGTATGAAGACAAAGCAAGAAACTAAATAGCAGCCATGACCCAATTGGATAAGCAGAGGACCGATGAAGATAGTGATTACGGGGTTCCCTAATCTTTTTTAGTCCCCGATAATTTTGATGATACAAAATCAATGGTCGAAGAGCTGGAGCAAGTTAGATTGATCGAACATCTACCCGATTGGAAGGTAAACCTGGGCACAGGGTTAACCCCCAAGCTCAAGAAAAAACTCACTCAATTTCTTATAGCAAACATAAATTATTTTTCTTAGTCCCATCTTGACATGAAAGGGGTCCCACCGGAGATAACCACTCACAAACTGAGCATGGACCTAAAATTCCACTCGATCAAGTAGAAAAGGGGCCCCAGTCCGAAATCAAACATGCTTTCATCAAAGGAGAGGTATTTAAACTCCTTAAAATAGGATCCACGAGATCCTTAGTTGGAAAGTAAAATACCCAGATTAGTTGGAAATCGTAGTATTAGTCCCTAAAAAGGGGAAAATTAAGAATATGTGTAGACTATAAGGATTTAAATAAGGCATGTCCCAAGGACTCTCTCTGTTTGCCCAATATCAATCGCATGATTGATGCCATGGCTATCCACGAGATCCTTAGTTTTCTCGATGCCTACTCCGGGTAAACCTAAATGCGGATGAACCCGAATGATTAGGGAAAAACCCCATTCATCACTAAGTATGCCACATACTGATATAACATGATTCCATTTGAATTAAAAAACACTGGTGCCACTTACCAGCGCCTAGTAAATCGGATGTTCGAAGAACAAATAAAGAAATCCATGGAAGTTTACATTGACGATATGCTGGTTAAGTCCTTGCGAGCAGATGACCATTTAAAGTATTTGCAGTAAACCATTAGTATATTGAAGAAGTACAACATAAAGCTGAATGCGGAGAAATGTGTGCTCGGTGTCGGATCAGGTAAATTTCTCGGGTTCATGGTATATAACCGAAGAATCAAGATCAATTCCGACAAGATCAAGGCTATCGAGGATATCACGGTAGTAGACAATGTGAAGGTCGTGCAAAGGCTAACTGGGCACATTCTCACCCTGGGACAATTCATCTCAAGGTCCTCCAATAAAAGCCATCAATTTTCTTGTTACCGAAAAAGAAAAACAACTTCATATGGACCTTAGAATGCCAACGGGCCTTGGAAAGAACTCAAGCAATATCTATCGATCCCGCCACTACTCCTCACACTAGAGGCAGACGAATAACAATACATGTACTTTGCATTATCGTAGATAGCGACAAATGGAGTCCTAGTTTGGGAAGAGCAAGGTATGCAATTTCCAACTTATTATGTTAGCAGGACCCTAGGTGAGGCCAAAACTAGGTATCGTCACCTAGAAAAATCGGTGCTCACTTTGCTAAGTGCCTCTACGAAACTGAACATATTTTTAGTGTCATCATATATGTGTTATGACAACTTACCCATTGCAAAATATTATGCATAAACCAAACTCCCGGGACGATTGGCCAAATGGGTCGGTGGAATGAGCGGGTACGACATTGAGTATTGACCCTGGACAACCACTAAGTCTAACATTTTGGCATATTTTGTGGATGACTCGTGGACATCTTCGAGAATTTGGACCCTTTTTACGAATGACGCCTCAAACGTAAAAGGCTCTGGGCTTGGGATTGTACTGAATCCACCCACAAGAAATATAGTTAGACAATCCATTAGATCTATGAAATTGACTAACAAAAAGGCTGAATACGAGGTCATGATTGCATGTCTCAAACTAGCCAAAAGCTTAGGTCAGAGGTGATCGAAGCCAAATACGACTCCCTCCTTGTGGTGAACCAAGTTAGTGGGACATTCGAGGTTAGAGAAGAACGAATATAGAGGTACCTAGATAAGTTGTAGGTAACATAACACCAATTCAAGGAGTGGACTTTGCAACACGTACCTTATGATTAAAACATTGAAGCTGATGCCCTTAGAAACTTAGGGTCATCGGTCGAGGATAACGAGCTCAACTCGGGGATAGTCGTAAAACTCATGAGATTAGTAGTGGAAGAAGGTCACACCAAAATAAACTCTACAAGCTTGACTTAGGATTGGAGAATCAAATATGTAGAATATATGAAGATTGGGAAACTGCCCTAGGATCCAAAAGAATCGAGGACCCTGCATACAAAGGCAGTCTGATTTATCTTGTCCAAAGACGGAACCTTGTTCAGAAAAATGTTCGATGGCCCACTAGCAATATATTTGGGGCTAGGATATATAGAGTACGTTTTGAGAGAAGTTCACGAGGGCACATGTGGAAATCATTCAGGCACCGAATCATTGGTTTGAAAGGTAATCAGAGTCGGTTGCTACTGGATAGATATGGAAAATGACACAAAGGAATTCATACGAATATGTGATGAATGTCAACAACATGCTCTAATGATTCACCAACTAGGGGAATTGTTGCATTCGTCCAATCACCATGGCCATTCATGAAGTGGGGGATGGATATCGTTGGCCCTCTCCTATGGGCACCCAGTAAGGCTCAATTTATATTATTTATGCTGTTTATTTTTCTAAGTGGGTTGAAACTCAAGCTTACGAGAAGGTCAGGGACAAGGAAGTTATCAACTTCATTTGGGACCACATCACATGTCAGTTCGGAATGTCATCCAAAATTGTATGTGACAACAGAAAATAATTTATCGGCAATAAAGTGACCAAATTTCTCAAGGACCATAAGATCGAAAGGGCCAACACCTTATCACCCTAGTGGAAACGGACAAGCATAATCGACCAACAAAACCATACTCCAAAACATCAAAAAGAGGTTAACCCACGCCTAACAAAAATGGAAGGAAATCCTACCCGAAGTCCTATGGGCATAACATGCGACCTCAAAGTCCAGTATTGGGTCCATCTCGTTCTTACTGGTTTATGATGCTAAAGCTCTAATACCGGCCAAAGTTGGCGAACCAAGTATTAGATTTTGATATGCAACAAAGGAATCAAATGACGAGGCCATGACTACTCCCTGAAACTATTCTATGAAAGGGGTAAAGCCGCCCTAGGCCGGTTGGCTGCCCAAAATAGCGAATCGAAAGGTATTAAAATCAGAGGGCCAACCTTTAACACTTCAAGATCAGGGACTTAGTACTAGGGAAGGTCATACTAAATATCGTACAAAATTCTCGAGATCGTCGGAAAAGGATCGTACAAACTTGGGGCAATGAACAGTGAAATGCTACCGAATAGCTGGAAAATAACTCACTTGAAGCGATACTATTGCTAAAGTACAACCTCATTCTTTTCATTTTTTTCCTTACTTTTGAACTAACACTTGCAAGTGACTAATAAGAAGCAGAATAGATTTTTGGGTCTGAAAGCACACGTTGCATTTTTTTCTTCCTTAAATCAATTTTGTCCTAATGGCTTTTCCTATTTAACGAGGTAATAATGGATCATGCTAACTTAGAATAGAAGGTCGATCATGAATCGGTGTTAAGGATCGCATCAACATTATCCGAGGATTCTCTCCATGATCAACCTCTAATGATGAATGGCATTACCTTCAGATATAGACTTTAGCAAGGAAAGAAACTTCATGATGGGAAGGTCTCGATAGCTAGGATTTATTAAAAGGGACAAACTATTAAACAAACCATGCCCACATAGATTTCTTGAGCCCTAACATAAAATATGTACGCATGTATAACTGTTTTACATAAAAATAAAAAGAAGTCTCTCCCCTGTGGATAAATATTCTGTCATTTTAACAAAATTCTTGCATTTCTCAAGGAATTTCCTACGTCCGATACCCTAAAGGTATCGAGCCCAAGGGCTACCTTAATCTGAGTTTGAACAATCATTCTCACTCGCGCACTACCGTCCGAAAACAAACTCAGATGGTCCAGGATATCGGAGCTCGGGGGCATAAAACCTATCAGGCAACGCCTGAATCTTAAAGGCCAACTCCATCCCCACTCGGGGACTGTTATACTAGGCAAGCACAGATAAGTCGGGGTAACCCACTAGGCAACACCCAAACTTAAATGGCCACGACCAAATTAAATGTCTCAGAAAGGTCCCATAACAAAGATAATAAGCCCTTAAATTTCTAAACCGGTTCTAAAGGCTACGTCCAACAGAATGTGACATAAGAAAAATAGTCTACGTACTTCGGGGAAAGAAAAACTTTCCGTCACACCGAACCCCCACGATGCCTTAAAACGAATTAAAGTTGAAGGCAAGTTTTCTTCGAGTTTCTAAAGAAAATATAACTATTTCATGCTAATGCATTTATATCTTTGAAATATAAGTACATGAGGCAAACTAAAAAATCGAAAGTTGTTAAAGGAAAAAGCCTTATACTCATAATCAAAAATTCTTTTTACAAGGCCAAACAACCTGATGAAATTTTTTATAAAGGTCGAACGACCTCAACAAAAATACAAAAAACAAAAAATATTTACAAAGAGCCTAAGTGGACTAATCTTAGCTGGGGTCGCCTCGTCACCCTCAAGATCTTCTCCATCCTCGGACTCGCCCAAGTCTTCGGGCGCTTTATCATCTTCGAGATAGGCTAATTTTCTGGTCTCGGTTTCAGGCTCTTTAGCATTCTCAATCTCAACTGATAAGTCAAAACCCTAAACATGAATTTCCTCAAGGGTCTCCCTTCAAGACTGCCACTTAGCGTTCTCGATGATATCCTCTGTCCGGACCTAATCTGCCTCAACATCGGCCTTATAAATAGCCACCATTTCCTTGGAATCAACTTTAATTACTTTGGCCTCTCACTTGACTATTTCGAGATCCTTGGCTAGATTTTCTCATTTAGAGATGGCCAGGCGGTTCATGTTGTTTTTCCGTTCTTCTGCCTCAACCTTTACTGTTGTTCGATCTGGTCAAGTGTCTGCTGGACTTGTGGGTTTGGACCATTACCCACCATATCTGGCTCATCGTCAGTATTCTCAAAGATTATTCTTACCTGCTTGACTAGGTCAACATGCTCATTCCAAGTCGCCACCAGCTCAAATTAGAGTTTCTTGACCTTCCCCTCATGCTGCTCACTAAAAAACTTGTAAGCATCCCTCTTCTCGATGAGCTCCCGGGTCTCGACCTCGTGGTAGTTTAATTCTTCTCGATATGTAGTGACATTTGGTTAAAATTTTATTTTTCTAAATATCTATTCAATTTCTCCTGCTTAATCAAGATTCGTAACTTATTTCATAATTTATTACTAAAACTGTTTCTCTAATAATACGTTAGTTTTTCATCTATTTTCTTGTGTAATTTCTCTGGTTAGTTCATCTATGATATTTGCAAACTATATGTTCTCGTGATATATTATCAAGCTAATATCATGGTTTAAAGTGTATCATCAAGTTATTAATATGATACAGTCAAAACCGACAAAACATATAAAATACGCGAATTATATGTGGCTTATGTTGTAACAACTAAATCTGCTTATATATATATTTTTATTAACTTAATGAATTTTGTGTAATGTGATGAAATATTTGGCTAGAATCTCATTTTTGTACCGTCGTGTTAGTATGTATCTGATCTCCTTCGTACTTCATAATGTGTTCTACGAAGAAGAGTTTATTTTCTTTTCATATTTATTTTATGTAGTTAATTGATTGATGTATTTCACTTAATTTTATTAAAGATGGCTGATTGGAATAATCAAAGTAATAGATAGATATTGAAATAAGTGAGCTCTTTAGCTACATATGCTCCTTTCAAGGCTATAACTGTTCAAGTCATACGGTTTGAATTAAATTTATTATTGTTCGCCGTGTTTGTAACTTAATTTGTCACTTTGTGTCAAATTAATCTATGTATCCTTATAGCCACTTAAAAATTTAATTGTTATCTCATTTTGAGGGTAAACGGAAATCGTACATGAAATTGCAATGCATCGTTATTACCACATAAGCTCAAATTTGCGTTACATATTGCTAAGATTACAATGCATGTAGAGCGACCGTTAGAAATATCAAATATAAAATTAATAAACTAAGTTAGATATATACAAGTTGTACATTTTATTAAAAATTAATTGTGCGTCGAGCTTCAACTGTATTCATTGAGATGATGTTGTACAAAATTATCAATTGTACGTTTGAAATTTCAAAAGAATCAAGTTGTCATTGCTGGAGTTTAAGAGTATGACATATTGCCTGCACATATACTAGGCCAATATTGGTAATTGTGATGTTCATTGCCTATATCATAATTTTGGTTATCGACCATCATATGATCAGTCATCGGAGGGAAAATATAATGGTATAATCACTTTTCACACTAGTCAATAAAGAATAGTCGGTATTTACTAAGTCAATAAAAAATAGCTACTATTTTATTACAATAAAGATCGGTACAGTATAATATACGGGAATTCTAGTGTATTTGTGTACGAACTCTAGCATATTATGTTGGATCGGTATACTTTGCTAACTCATGTAAAATTTGCGGGAGACTCGAGCACTAGTACTTCAAACTCCAGTATATTATACTTGCTGGAACACCCATAAAATTTGCGGGAGTTATGTTTGAACTCCCGTAAAATTTGCGGGAGCTCTAACATAGTTACCTGGTTCAAGCATACTTATGCTGGAACTCCCGTAAAATTTATGGACATAGTTTTTCAAATCGAATATTGTCACTTAAATTGGAAAAACTACCTTGTACGTTTATCCTTCGGGGTAGGCGCGCCAAAAGGAGGTGTGGCACCACTAATGATAAATCTGATTATTTTTAAATTTCTTCCTCATATGACCTTATATGTAAAAAATAATTACATGGCGTGTATTTTCTTCTTCAATATTCCACCGGCGACTTGTCTTCAACCTTTCATTTGCACGAATTCAAGGGCAACCTCTATTAAGAAAAAAAAGTAAAACAAGAGTGAACAAATTAATATTATGTATAGTGTAATTTATATCGCCACTCGTGTGGCAAAATCATAATAGAACCCAAGACCCTACCTAAAGCAATAACATCAAGAGCAAACCATTCAAAAGTCGTCGCCATTCCCTTTCTCTCTGCGTTTCATATAGTCGTCGACTTCAACGTCTTTTGGTCCCTCCGGGGACCGGTAAACAAGAAGGTCTTCAACGCCGTTCCCTGAACCAGTTGGACCTTTTTATTCTAAATTTCCCAATCATTTAACCCCTGATTTCAATCTAATTCTCAAAGCGTTGTGTGCGTAGATATAAGATTCGAGTGATAATGGGTTGCCGCAGCAGCAAGGCAGCTGATGCTAGCACAATTTCGCGATGGCGTTCCACTGGCATCGTTGCTTTACGCGACTCCAAATTGAAGGCATTTCCTTACCCGATTCTTCTCGCCTTGTTGTTGCTCCCTTTATTATTTTTCTCTGTAATATCTGATTAGGTTTAATTAGACATTCTCGCCGACTCTTCCTTCTTAAATTGATTTATTTTCTTTTTTCCTGATTACAATTAATTACAGCTTCTTATTGCAATCACACTTCATATAATGTTTATCTCATGGTACTTTTAATGCATCGCCTTTCGTTTCACTATTTCTGAAAAATATGATTTTGGACTTTAAATCCGTTGTATTCTCATATATGTTTGATTAGCGTTTGATGGATGATGCTTGCTGTGATGAAATGCTTAATATAGTTAAATAAGGCAATTCAGTTAGCCCATTTGAAAGAGGTCGAATATTTGTGATGAAATGTTTGTTTGACTATCTTTTTTGTTTCTGTAAACAGACATTTCCTGATGAAGTTTTTGACCTGGAAAGATCTGTACGTACCCTCGACTTAACGCACAATAAACTGGGTATTGCTCTTTAGTTTCTTGAGCTCATAATTTTTATGTTTATATTTATTATCATTTTAGAGTATAAAACAAATGCTACTAGAAGATTGTTTTAGTATACTTCTTTATCTTATTTTCCTAAAGATAGTTTTCTTGGAAGCTAATTCTTACTATTATGTTGTGACAGTTGAAATTCCCATGGAGATCAACAAGCTAACTAACTTACAACGTCTTGTAAGTACAATATCCTGCTCTCCCTCTTTTTTTTTTTTTATCGTTTCTTAAAATTGAATATATTCCTATTAATGACGCCCATATTTCTTAAGTTGATTATCTGATACTAAGAGCAAAAAATTTGTATTTCCAATTATCTCTATTCAGATTTTAGCTGATAACGTTATTGAGCGCCTTCCCATGAATTTGGGGTTGCTTCAGTCTTTGAAAGTGGCAACACTTGATGGGAATCGGATCACAAACTTGCCTGATGAATGTAAGTGCTGATATGTTAGGTCACTCATGTTGAGTGGATTACCTTTTTCTTATCTCTGTTCTAACCATAGAAATATGTTCAGTGGGGCAGCTGGTGAAACTTGAGCGTCTGTCTGTTTCATCGAACTTGTTGACGAGCTTGCCTGACACAATCGGGAGCTTGCGTAGTGTGAGTGATTCATTCCACTTTATCTGTTACCTGCTTTGTCAGTTCATTTAATGTGCCAATAAAGTTATTGCTTCTACGTTGTTTTATTGTTTGTTAAAATATTTTTACTGTAAAGGTGTTTGGTGATAAAAGAATTACTTCAGTTTTGATCTTGCCAATGCCTTTGTTTGGAGAATTCTTCTAACTTGATATCCAGGACTATTTTGCTTAAGCTGCAGGTTTCCGTTGATACATGTTTTTATGAAAGAAAGCCTAATTTATTTCTCAATTGTGCTAGTAAGCCCTGATTATGACATTTATCTTACACCTCTTGCTTAATATTTTGATTAGTTTCCCACTATCTTTTCATTGTCACTGTTAAACATAGTAAGTACTGTGTTGACTCGTAGTTATAACTTATCATTCAAATTCTCGTGGTTGTTGTCTTGAGGTGATAAAGTGGGGGCTTTGAATCAAGTTCGATGGTTCTGTTCACTCTAGAAGGGTTTTTACATTTGCACATATTGTTAATAAAAGATTATCAGCTATTTCTGAATTTTAGATGATGTTTTTTCTCTCTGTCTGTGTGTGTGAAGGTCATACTGCTTAGACTGGCATCTTTTCAGTTCCTTTTCACTGAAATTTTTTGAGCTTTTGAATTTATAATATCTGTTGGCAATGCAGTTGGTTTTGTTAAATGTTTCAAACAACAAGTTAAAGTCTCTTCCGGAATCAATTGGAAGTTGCTTTTCTTTGGAAGAACTGCAAGCAAATGGTACTTTCATCTTTAGCTCATAATCCTTCTGATTTTTCTGTCTCTCCTTTTCCATTGGTTTCCTGGGCGTCGGAGCTTTGTGTGCATATCAAATTGAACATTAGAAACTCTTTTCCATCTTACATCTGAGAAGACTAGTCTTTGTAGTAGCCATTTTGAGTTGATATATAATATTATTTTCTTTTCTCCTTTTTTCTCAGATTCACAGTTAGTACTTCTATTGCTTTCTCTTGAGCCTATGATTGCTTCTGTTACAGATAACTCTATTGAAGAGCTTCCTGGTTCAACTTGCAATCTCATTCAACTAAAATCACTCTGTTTGAACAATAATAATCTCAATCAGGTAATTTTCAAAATTTCCTCTCTCTCTCTCTCATGTGCAAAAGCATGGTAAGTATAAGTAGATCTAAGGTTTTACTGTCTGTATCACGTAATATTTTTGAGTAAAACCGATATTTACTTTGTTATTGACTGAAATTTTCTTTTGATGCTTGTAGTGTTCTCTCTCCCCCCCTCCCCCCTTTCCTTACAAAAGACTATTCAACAGAGTTGTATATAAATATATTATATAGCTCTTCATCAACCATAAGACAAGCATGGAAAAGCATTTTCTTTAATGAAGAAGAAGCTTTGCATAGGGATACTGAAACTGAAACTGAAACATCCTCGTGTGTTTAACCTGAGATATGAAATAGTCGTTGTGCCAAATATGGATATTTGCAAAGTAATCTTCATTTGAAGTCATTTGTTTACACTTTTAAGTAGTTTCTTGTCTTTAAGGCATTATCATCTTGGGATTTACTCTTTTACTAGCTCATGTGCTTATTTTATAGACATCTTTTAACTATTACTATGTTGGTTCACATTTTCTCAGATGCCTTTAAATTTGTTAAAAGAATGCAAGGGTCTGCAAAGCATAGCCCTACATGGCAACCCCATTTCCATGGACCAATTTCAACAAGTAAGTCACTATTGTGCTCACTTCCGTGCATCCTGAAAAAAGTCACTAATGGAGATCTCCACTGACTACTTTTCTTTCAGATGGAAGGATTTCAAGAATTTGAGACCAGGCGTAAAAAGAAGTTCGACAAACAAATTGATTCAAATGTGATAATTAGTTCTAAAGGGCTTGACGAGGGTGTTGATTTGTGATACCAATGTTGCCGTATTTTTGTAAGGCTCTCATCTTATTAATCCTGTTTTTATATCCTTACTTCCTATTTTGGTTTTAAAAAAAGGAAACTTCTCCAGTCCTATATGGTTATTAGCCATTAGCCACATTTTGCTAAAAGGGGTTGGCATCTGTGCTTGTAATGTCTGTTATGTCTAAATTTGACTACTTCATTGTAGTCAAATGCTCATGTCATTACTTGATGTGCATGTAAGCTTTGATCGTACCTCCGTACCGTATTACCTCTGCTATCATTTACGCCCCAACCATATATATAGCTTGTAGGACAACTATAAGCTTATAGCGCTGCCACTGAGGGTATCCATGGTGGAAAACATGTTCAATCTAAAAAAGTATGAAACAATATCCGTTGCAGCATGATTCTGTTGTCTACCAGTTAATTTGATTGCTAAACTAGTTTCAACTGAGTATACTGAAATGCCTGATCTGCTGGCCAACTTGTTTTGTCGCAGTTGGGTGGAAATGTGAGGCGTTGTAATTGTTTGACTTCGATAAATATGTTACTGCTGACTGATAAGAATATGCTCTGGTCCAACAGTTCTTCGTGGATTATTAACGTTGACAAACCGGGCAAATGTATCTACACTGAGTTATGAGTTATAGTAATTGTAAATGTTTTGTATTTCTAGTTTTCCAATCACTTTGTTTCTTTTTGTAAAATCTATGTATATATTTACTTAGATTAAACCTGGTTATAGGTGCAACATTTTGGAACATAAATATATCTGTTTTTATAACATATTCATGACTATCGGATAGGGGTAAAGCTTGTGTACGTACTACCCTCCCCATACCCCACTTTGTGAGACTATATACTGGATAGTTGTTGTTCATGACCATCTACGGAACCCCTCTGTTATTTTTCAGAAACATAGCAGGAATATTGGTGTGATCTCATGCAAATGTTTAGAGTGTTACTGTAATGTATAAAGCATGAATCAAATTTTTGAAAGAAAAAAAAAACTAGTGTGGAGAAAATGAACGAAAATACCCACGGTTAACGCCCCGGGGAAATTTCTTTGTTAATGGCCACTAACAATAAAATTATCCCAGATTTCAGCATTATGCACACCTGCGTATTCACATTCTGTATGTTCCACCATATAATTACATTCTTTGATTTGCATCTTAACTGTTTAATTTTATTACCAAAAAAGATGCAAGATTTGTGATTCAGATTTAAATATTTCATATGGCTGAATTGAAATACCAAAATCAAAAACAATGTTGCGTCTTAGTTCATATAATCTCTAAAACAATGTTGCGTCTTAGTTCATATAATCTCTAATCTTAATATAGCAGCTATACATTCTATTCGTTCACTAGGCAAAGGGAGGGTATCAAAACCAGAGGTGTGATTTGGTTGGCAGAAATCCTTTTAAACATTCATGCCAAGTCTCAATTAGTAGTTTTGCCAAAGTTGAAGCCAAAAATAAAAAGATCATAGAAAAAACAAAAAATACAATACATATTAAGAATGGTAAAGGGGAGAAATTTCACACAAAGGACAAGATACAATAACTTTAATCAAATTGTACCATATCTTTTTACACACAAAATAATTCACTAAAGTGACACCACGTGAGCGACCAATTTTACCCGAGAATTGTTTTTCGCACAAAAAAATTATGAAAATAATCATATGAGTTCGAACACGTGAAAGTAAAGTGGTAATTTCTTACCCCTATGCAGCACGTGAGTGACTAGTTAATTTCTAAACAAATACGGCTAATAAATATTGGAAAAAGAATTAAAATTCAAAAATAGTCAGATTTACATCTGGTCGTTCAAAAATAGCTTAGTTTCAAAAATAATTGATATTTAGCCATTTTTCACATAAAGAAAAGTTTGAGCGAAAACACTGTTCAAAATCTGGAAAACACATCAGTATATTATACTGAAATTCCAGAATAAGTACAATTGAACTCTAGCATAATTTGATGGAATTCCAACATAAGTACACTAGAACTCCAACATAATATACTGGAGTTCCAGCAAGTATTTCGGTTCAGTATAATATACTGGAGTTTGGAGCACCGATGCTCTAGTCTTAAATATATTATACTAGAGCCAGTAAAGTAAATCAATACATTATAATATGATGGTTCATGCACAAGTGCACCGAACTGAGTATATTATGCTAGATTGATCTCTGCTGCAACAAAATAGTGATTATTTTTCATTGAATTGATAAATGATAAATATTTTTGAATGACCAATCCGAAAACTAACTATACTATACTATTTTGGCCAATAAATCATATGGGAATGCGGCCGTTAATTATTATGCCTACTAGCCTCGGTTATTTTTTCTAGTTATCAAACTAGCTCGGTTATTTGGCGCAATTTTGTAGGCCACCCGTTTAACTATTTCCGGACGCGCCAATAACAGATTTCGCTACCTTTTTATCGTCAACGAATTTCCCCCAATTCCAATCCCTACTATTATTCCCCCCAAATCGACCTCGATTTTTCTTCTCGACCTTCAAATCAATTTTTGATTTGTCTAATTCGTTCTCTCTTCTACCCATCTATATTTTTTTTGGCTATAGCCGTTTTGAAAATCAAATTTCGATTTTAGGGTTTCAGATCTCCTCTATTTCTATAGATCTGTTCAATTCCGAGTTCTTTTTGTAAAATTAAACGTTATTATATCTTAATTTTATTTTTCTCCCTGATTTCTCTGCTTTTTTGAAAGAAAAATAGGGTTGATCTTTTCCCGATATAAATTATTTGCGGAGTTGGGATTTCTTGTTCAATTTTGAATTCTTTGAACCAATTTTTGGTTGATTTAATTAATTTATTTTTTTGATTGAAGAGTTGTATCTGAATTTGGGGATTTAGAGTTAGGGTTTTCATAAAAAATTGCAATTTATACTTTTACCTCTCAAAAAAAAAAAAAAAAGATTTCTTTTTAAATAATTCTACCCGTTTATATTGCTGTCCTCAAATTGAAAGATTGACTATCTCAGTTTTGTTGAAGACCAGCTTCCCGTTCAAGGTACCCGAACCGTCCATCTTCCCCTATTTATTTAGCAGTCGTTAAGGTGCAAAAGTAAATTTTGTTACTACATGTAATTAGACAAACTTATGGTTCTCTTTTCCAGCTTTTCGTTCTTTAGGATCATACTATGATAAAACTAATTTAAAGGGGTAACTGTTTTATTCCCCTGCCACGTGTCACTAATTGGAAATTCAGTTAGCTAACTGTTATTCTATGCAGCCTTCTTTGCTCGAAAACAGAATGAGCTATTCTATATGTTATCGCGCTTATCAGTCTGACAGTGTGTAGTCTTGTCTGAATTTGCGACTTGCTCAAACATTTATGTTGTGTTTCCTGTAAGCTGTTGTCTTGTCTAGTAATTTCTGGTCCTTAAAAATGGATGTTTGTATTCTTTTCCGGGTCAGTATCTTTTAGTGCTTGTAACCTTTCATAGTTAGATGGGTGCTCCGACTATGCTCGAGTTACTATTATTAAACGGTGTCACTTATGAGATTGGATTATTTTTATCATGAATGGATTAGCATGACATAGCTCAATTCTTTATTTTTGACAAAGTTGTGACTGTATATCCAAATGCTCTGACTAACAACATCATGTCGGTTTTTCTGTTTATTGAGAGTTGATGTGGTGTTTACCTTAGTATCTTTCTTTTCAGCTAGCCAATACAGCTATATATTTAATTAGAGTGCCCCTCTGTGCTGTATAGAACTGGGTTGGAATGCTCATTGTTCAGGTTTTCTGTGTTGAATTTAGTGGTGTTCTAGTGCAATTCTGCGGTCTCTGAATTATAGTTATTATCCCTTTATTTTCTTTGAAGTTATTTTGTGGATGTCTTTGTGATTATGGAATCATATGTACTGTTACATATTTTTAAACATATGGAACTTGAAGGAATTTCCTCCCTCTGCTAATCTTTGACCTTCTTCCAGTTTACGTTTAAATATCTCATATTTTTAGTTCCTTGTGTAGCTAATTATGGTGCAAAAAAGGCTGTATGGTGAAGAGGAGTTGTATGAGGTTTCATCTAAGCAACCCAGACATGAACCTAGCTGTCAGTTAGTTTCAGTTTTGGAACTTTCTCGTGAATCAGTGGCTGTGAAGGCTTATGCTTCAGGTAACAAGAGATTATTTAGTTAGTTTGAGATATTCTTTGCACTGCTTTTGCTGTTTTGTGTGCCATATTTTAAAATGCTTTCAGTCACTGGTGGAGTACAGTACCCTGTAAGACTTGCCAAGTATTTTTTAAGATTGGAGCAGTTTTCTTAACCTCTCTTTACAGGCTTGCTCTTTTTAGGAGCATATTTTGGATGTCAAGTGAATTTTGTAGCTCCATACTCTTTATAGTGTGGGTTCCGAAGGATTGATCTGTATCTCTATATCTTTGGTAGGTGGTGATGAGGACAACTCTTCAAGAATCAACTCTGATGCTGACAACAAACCTGATAGTCACCATGTGGCTGAAGCTCTTTTTTCTTCTGAGAAAGAAACTGAGATGGGCATTTATGGCTCTGCTTCTAACTCTTCCTGGCCCACCAGTTGCACCAGTGAGGAAGACATCAGGCATGAGGCGCCTTTTCACATATTGATGTCTCCTGAATATTACTATTTTGATCATCCGTTCAGGGCCGCTGCTCATCACGGGGAGATGTATTCTTCTCTGTTGAGTGATCCTCCTCAAAAGATGGTCCCTATTGGACCTGATTTTCAAGCAGAATTACCCGAATGGGGTGCATTTTGTAATCAGGATAAACCGTACATAGAGGGCATACACAAAACTCTGTGTCCTTCATTGCAAGCTGATGAAAATAAACTTGCTGGTACAAGTATCATTCCAATGCCTGCAATGGAGCTATGTGCAGATCATGGGGAGAATATTGCAGAGAGAGGAGGCGAATGTTCATGTGAAGATATAGGTTCCATAAGATGTGTTCGGCTGCACATCATGGAAGCAAGGGAAAAACTAAAGCAAGCCCTTGGCGAGGAGACATTTTTTAGGTTGGGTTTTTGTGACATGGGAGAGGTAGTGGCAGAAAAATGGAGTGAAGAGGAAGAGGAATTATTTCATGAGGTTGTATTGTCCAATCCTGCATCACTAGGCAAGAATTTCTGGAACCTTCTTGCTATTGAGTTTCCTTCACGGAGCAGGGAGGAACTTGTTAGCTATTATTTTAATGTTTTTATTTTGCGAAAACGTGCTAAGCAGAACAGATTTGATCCACTGAACATAGACAGTGATGATGATGAGTGGCTGGAGATCGTTGGTGATACTGATCAGGAAGCTAATATAGCGGATGAAGATGAGGAGTCTGTGGTTGAATCCCCAGCATATCATAATGATCTCAGTGGCAATGGGATCCATGAGGAGCTCGATAAACATGATGAGTATGGCGGTGATGCTACCTGGGAAGATTATAAGGCTGTAAATTTTGGTAGCGGAAAGGTCTCCGCTGATGTGCCGGAATCATGTCCTGGTGAGCTGTTTGATAGTAACAGCAGTTATAAACTTAGTTTGCAGCCTCAAGACCAAGGCCTATCAAATAAAGTGGTTAAGCAAGAAGTCCAAGATGGCTCCTGTACCACTGTTGCAGCTGGGGTTACTTCAGAATCATCACTGGGGCAAACCGACAATGGTGAACATTGGGCAAATAATATTGCTGGTATGGGCCGTGGCACTGAGCATGATCGTGTTTTTGGGTCATGTGGTGGCAAAGAATGGGATGTTGGGTACTTGAGCTGTGCCAGAAATGAAGTTGATTTGTTACCAACCCGCAGTATGATTGAAGAAGTCTTTGGGGATGGGGCCTGGGTATACAAGAGTCGAGATGGTTAAGGGTTAAGCTATGTTTTGACATTGACATTCACATTCATGCTGTAGACAGAGGCTGGTTTTGTGTGGTTGAATCAATCTGGTGATACTTCATTTGCAGGTTTCAGTTTTCCTTGTATATTCAAAATGCTCGTGGAAGATAATTTTTACTCTCTGCAAGAAATGGCATTGCAAGGGTGTTACAGAAGCTGATGGATGCTTAGCTTTTGGAACTGTACAGTAGCCATTATTTACTTTCCTTAACTCCAGTGTCCTGGGAAGCTGTTTTGACTGACCGTAGGTTCTTAGAATTTATTTGTAAAGTTAAACTATGGCCAATTGATCCATATTTCTAAGAAAGGTGGATGAAGACCCTTTTAAAAATTCTGATATACGTAAGTTTAGTTGTTTTGTACAATCGTGGATTTCCCCTCTTTTTATGTGCCCTTGTCCTCTCCTTTGTCTATTTATCAGCTCTATAAAGGAAGACCTTTGATATGGTTAATAAGAAATTACCAACATTGGACATAGCTTCACAAGACAATCTTGTTTCATGAAGGTGTTCGTACCAGAAGTTTTAAGGATATAAGCTCTTAGCTCTGACTGATTAAGCAACATGCTGTTTTTGCTTCTGGCCGATTATTGAGACCACCAAAATGTGTATTTTCATGGAAGGATGGTTTTTAACGTCTACACCTTGTGCCATGTGCCTACCAAGCTTTCGAGTTATCATTGGACTTAGAAGAGTTGGTTGTGTTGAGAGTGAAGTATAAACTGCTTGATTGACTTGACGGCATTAAATAGTAATAAACACTGATAGTCTTCATTGAAAAGAAGAAAAAGAGCATGCCATGTGAACAAATAGAAAGAAATCATCTATTACTACTTTTTTTTTTTTTTTGTCTCTATTGAAATTGAACTTTTCTTTTCAAACCCTCTCTTGACATCTTAGGGCATACCATATAGGTACTTTGAATATGGGGATGTGGATTTACTCTTATCTACACTTTAAAAAAAGATGCAACAATACGGATAGAACTTAGAAGTAGTATATAATATGAGTAGCAGACACTTGCACCTGTTATGACGATGAGCATACACTCATAGATGCAACTGTGGGCTATCAACTCTCAGTGTCAACTTGTACATCAGCAGCCCTTAGATGCAGCCGGGGGAAGTGGTAATTGCAGCAGAGATAAGTGTGAGCTTTTTAGTGGTTATACATTAGAATATAAGGCCTCTTTGAAAAAAGTGTGTTTTTTCTTTTTAGCCGAGTGTCTTTCGGAAACAACCTCTCTGTTCTTTCGGGGTAGGGGTAAGGCCTGCGTACCCTCTCCAGACCCCACTCTGTGAGATTTTATTAGGTAGTTGTTGTTGTTGACTCAGCTTTCTCAAGCTTTCATACAGTGTATTTTATTTTATAAAAAGGAAAAAGTTTGCACTTTCCGATACATTCCATTGTTATAGTAGTAATTTATGTGACATTCTCTTAATACAGTACTAAGTTAATTTAACTTTATATTTCATTACTAAAAAAATTCCATCATGCTAAGTGGAAATGAAGGAAAAGCCATCAACATGTATGTAACTAGTACACAGAAACTATTTTTAATTCTGGCACCCACATGACTTTTACTTAGAAAGGGGAAATAGCAAGTAGTTGGGATGCTCTTTACTTGGTTATATATATAAGAGAAAAAAACTTCAATAATCTATCAATCAAGTCAAAGAAGTAGTGGCAGAGTGCTCTACCCTAACCAATTTAAATTTTGCATGATCCATCCAAAGGAACAGGTAAAGGAAAGGTCCCACGTAATAACTTCATTTTGGGATTTTCTGTTTTTTATTTTTAATTTAATTGACACTTTTAAATGAGTATTCCCTAAGCATTGCTGGTGAGAACTTGCTATGAACACATGAGCCATTATTATCTGTATAAAGTAACACATGTACCTTTATGATTATTAGCCTTTTATACCCACAAAAAACTAGAAAAGGACTTTAAAAAAATAATATGAGCGGTGGATTTTCTATTTATGTACTTTCCCGTTGTTAAAAAGAGAGGCAAAAGCAGCCCACAGTTAAAAAGTTGCAAATTTCCTCTTTTAAAGCAGCGCGACGACGCTATTAGGAAAAAACGATTTTTTTTTATTTTTTAGAAGTAGGTCGTATGTTTTTTATATATAAGCAGCTGATAGTAAAATAAAATTATGCAATTTCCTCTCTCCACCTTTCCGTCGTTTATCATTTCTCTACAAACATATATGTATGTGTGACACTGACACAGATATATAGTTTGGGCAGTTACTCGATTATTTTATTGAGTATCTGCTATCTTTCCTCAATATGGATGTAATCTAATTTTGCTATCAAAAGGCAACTAAAAGAAATATCAAAGTCACTAAGTATCTTTTGTTTCTACTGAAAATTGAACTATGGTATGTTTGACTTAAAAATTGTAAAATACTTTTGTCAGATTCGAAAGTTATCATACACTTTGTGAATACGAAACAATGTATATAAGTTACGGGCCAATCATAGCAAGTCATAATAATTTAAGAACCAAGCAAAAGAGACAATAATAAGCACTCCCAATTACGGTGAGAAATATTGACGGCTTTATTGATTATAATGATTTGGTCTGCCTCTCCATGAAGAGGTTCAGAGCCTTACAATCGCGTTGTATTCCTTTGTGGAATTATATTTTTCTCACCAATCTCTCTCTCTCTCTCTTTCTCTCTCTCTCTCTCTCTCTCTCTCTCTCTCTCTCTCTCTCTCTCTCTCCCTCCCTCTCTCTTCCCATGGGGAAGGAGAGAAGCCTCCTGATTAGGTTTCCTTTCTTGATATTTATAGTCGTGAGCTACGTGAGCTGGCAGTTGGTGGTCGGTACCACATTGAGGTTTTGTCTTCAGTGTAGCGGATGAGCCATAGCCTTATTAATCGTGTCAGGTAGTCGTTAAGAACTGTTAATTACGAGTGGTCATACCACTTATTAATCTTGAATTAACCAGGAAAGATGATTAACTTCGTTAGTTATTGTGGGGTCGGATTCTGACCCATAAAGTTAGTCCCTCCACTTATCGAGGTCGTTCCTCGCATGAGCTTGATGTGCGGATTTCATCGACTGTGATCTAAAAGACTTGAATAAGGAATGGAAGGCCGTCGCTCTGGTCGAGACCGTGTTCTTTATGACGACGACCCGAATTTTGTAGAGTTTTTCGACATTACTTTTCCATATAATCAAGTCATTGGGCGATCAAGGCAGGGCCTCTCCTCGCCATGAAGGCGCATGATGCTGTTAGCGTAATTTGGGCGAGGTCAAAACTCGATTATGTTCTGATCCTTGGGTTTGCTTATGTACGTAGCTGTCATCGACGACGGAAGACGGGCCATCTATAATGTGGCCGAATACGTTGCATGTAGTATTTTTAGAGTTTTGAGGCGTATGGTACATTTCGCCCGTATCGGTAGGGCTATACGTTCGTTCCGGTTAGCGAGGTAACAACTGAAGGTCGAGTAGGCACTTCGTGGTGCTTGTCATGATGGCACGTATCTTGGTAGAATCGAACCGTTTGACAGTTGGATATGTAGTTAATGATGTCCATTGGATTTTCCGAAATCATTTATGTTGCCTATAAAGGTGAATTGAGGCATCAGTTTCTCATTACTTCTTTATTCATCCGAGAACAAGTCCGAGGAAGCTTCTTTTTAATCTGTTAATTCACTTTCTCCTTTCTCTTCTTGACTGCGATAACTCTCATTTTCTACACCAGATTCTGTTCTTTCCTGTTTACCCGATTAACCAATGGCTGGTAGTTCTTCACGTGAAGCTCTTCCGATAAACTTTTCGGTTAACCCTCCGGCGATTGAAGGACCACCTCCAACAATGGGAGGTGTTGAGAAGGCGGAGACCGGAGGGATTTCGTCAATGGATGAGGTATTTCCCGGGCCCGGAGGTCTGACGATTGATTTTATCACCGACGGAGGGGAGAACCCTATGGATGAAGCCCTGCGGAAGGGGGAGATTGGGATGGCCCGATTATAGGAGCAGGGGGTCATTCCAACCCATGCCGATATTGTCCTCGCCCAAAGCGAGGAAAGGGTTCACACCGATCGCAGTGGATACTGCATCTTTTATGCGTTCCCCTTCAGGTTGGGGTTCAGGATTCCACTTCCTATGTTGGTGGTGGACTTATGTCGTTATTACGGGGTGTGCCAGAGCCAGCTCACCCCCTCTCTATATAAGTTATTGGTGATGTTCCTGAAGTACGGGGAACTGGCCGGCAGGGCGATTATGTTGCAACACGTGCTCGCCCTTTATGCCTCCATATGGCGGGGTACCATGCTTCGGTGTGCCCTCATAGGTCGAGAGGGCTGACTGCGGTGCTGGATAACGAGGTCGAGCCCCGCCCTTCGAGCACTTCTTTTACATTATAACCGAGCATCTAGTGGCATCCCCTTCAGGGTTCCTGGAGGCTTGGAACCATGCACGTGAGTTACTTTATTGAGATAATCAATTTCATTCCTTTCTCCCTTTTTGTTTTGTTTTATGTGAATGTTATCTCGTTGTTGCCTCTGTAGCCGAAAGGTCGCCACCAACCTCGTTAGTAGGGATGTGTGGGTGGCTCGAAGCCGTGTTCCCTCATACTGAAGGGATTCACATGTGGACATCTTTCTTGGAGAGACACGGCATTAGGCCTGCCGCAGGTGAGAAGTCTATCCATTACTTTGTTTGGTTCGTGGTTTTGAGTTTTTATTAACCGACTTTGTTTTTCTGTTATAGGGAGGGCGAGCTGTGGCAGGGCTCCTCAGCTGGCCTTCCGGCGGTCGGGTGTGATCGTTCATTTTTTTGCAGCACTAGTGCCATGCCACGTACCGAGGGCGACATCGATCTAGTCTTCCGCAGCTCCTCCCCCCATTGCCCATATTTCGGGATGAGTGGCTGTCGGGGACCATACGCCCTCGAGATGAATCATCCTCGGGTGAAGAGGAGGAAAGGCCCTTGATCAGGCATAGGGTCGCGTTCACTCTGGTTCCTCCCGCAGTAATTACGCCTACTCCCTCTGTGGTGATTAATATGGATTCCCCTAGCGAACACGGGGGAAGATACGGCTGTAGTGCCTACCCTTGAAGGTGAGCCAACGGGGACGTGGCCCCGGATAGTTTGGGCCGCAAAAATTCTGCCCCTCCAGCAGAGATAGGGGAAGCTCCTATGTGATTGTTAAAGTTGGTGGTCCGAGCGTGTCATTGGCGGCTGCGTCGGGAGGAGGAGGAGAAGCTATGGGAGAAAGGCCTGGGTCTGAATCAGATTAGACCCTGAGGACGTTCGCATGTTTCGAGATGGCGTAACAAAGGTGTCCGTTCACGCGGAGGGGGGGTCACGCCTCATTGAGGTCCCTTCGGACTTGAATCTGCTACTTAAAGGCTCGAGTTTGGTGTCTGAGTTCGGGATGCTGTGCTCGAAAGTGGAGAATGAGTCGCTGAGGGACATCACGGACGTCGATTTGATGAACGAGGTAGTCGTGATGGGCTTGAGGGTGCAAGCAAGATTCGGTCAAAACTTTTCCAAAATGCTTCATACGGAGTGTTCGAATGGGCAAAAATCGCTTATATCCGCTCATTTATCTTTGCACGAAAACTCTGCGTGTTTACGCGCAAAGAGGGGCAGCTGTGAGCACGTGATTTTTGCCTTACTTGAGAAGTACTCCCGGAAAATTCAAAAATAAAAATAGTTTCGTGTTGGGTATGATTTTTGTGATTTTGTGTTATTTTATCTTTTTGTGTGCACGTTTATTTATTTAAATTAAAAATACAAAAAATATATGCTAAGTTTTGCATTTTTAGTGTTTGATATCGAAGTCATGTGATTTACATTTTAGGTGATATGTAATTGTGTACGTTAATTGTAGTAAAAAATAGCGGTGTTATAGGTTAGTATATATACATATGTGTATATATATATATATATGTATATATATACATATATATACACATATAGTACATCATGAAGATCCAATCTGGGCCAAAACTTAGTCTAAAAGCCAGCCCAAACGAATTTCCTCTAATCCAGCCCAAATATCCGTCCAGCTTCAGCCTGTGTAACGCTCGATCTGGACCGTTGGATTTTATTATCCAACGGCCCAGATTAATCCTTTAATGCCAAAATACATTCAGCCTATGACTTGACCAAACGACACCGTTTGGTTTAAGTGAGAAGATCCTGATCGTTGATCAAGTTTGATCCAACGATCAGGATTTAACTTCTCAAATCATATATAAGGCTCATTCCATACCCCGCCCCCCCAAGCCGGACCCCCCCTCTCCCTTCATCTCCCTCAGGAGCTCTCAAAGACCCAGCGTAACGCCGCCGTGCCCCGCCTGCGGGAAATCGCCTCACGGCGGTTCCGGTAGGCCAATGGCCACCAAACCAATGCCAAAATCTTCCCCTCACCTCCCCCATCACGGATCCGGCCTCCGCTAACCTCGAATCATGCCGGAGCTCCTCGAATCTTCATTTGAAGATTCGAGTCAAACTCGAACCAATGCCAAATCACCCCAAACTCACCCCAAACCCTCACACGGCCTCCCTCGTACCCCCGCCGACTTTCGTTTACTTCGAATCTAACCAGAAATGCAAAAGCCCCAAATCCGAGCCCAAGAACCCTAGAATTCCAAGATTAGGGATTTTGTCCGAGTTTAAGAATTTGGAGTCAATAGGCTCTAATTGGAGTGTTTTTCGTTCGAAAAACACTTCAATTAAAGCGTGTTCACTTCAAAAATGCAATCTCAAGTCCGTGGAAGCTTGAGTTTGTTCGAGTTCGGATTGCCTTCATTAGGTATTTCAATCTTCTTCTGTTTTTAGTGGTTTGTGTGTTCTTTGTTAGTTTCAATTGGTTTAATTTTCTTCTTGGCCGTCCTTAGTTGTCATTTCTTCCCCAAGACCTTTTGTTTTGGTCAATTGTTTTCTGTATCGCTTAGTTGAATGCGTTAGTTATAGGATACGAACTCGCGTCGATTAGCGTCGTCGAATAGTTAACTTCGCATATGTCCGGCATTCGTTGAAATTTCAGAATCATGGTTAGCCAATTAATCTGTTATCATTGCTATGTGTTGTAGTGGATTAGATGTCACCTTCTAATTACCTAGGTTGAGTTATTTGAATTACCACACAGTAATTAGCATTCCTGGATTGAATGGGACTGTTTGATTGGTTTGAAACTGAAGTTATGATTCAAATTAAGCTAACTAGGGAATCAGGGTTCAACACTTAGAGTATTTGGTGCCCTGCACATGAGGCTAGTCAGTGGAATCCACTGTCACAGCAGAGCAGCCCACCAGTGCCCTGCAATTACCAATTTTTAATTATGAAAACCCCATACTTAGACATAGTTTAGTGGGTTGGACAGAAGGAGGATGGGCAAGGGGCTGTTCTGCAGAATCTGGGTGTCCTAGGTGTTGTTTGTGGTTATAAATAGATAGGTATTGATACCTAAAAGGAGGAGAGATTCAGACAGAGATTAGAGAGCACACTGAGAGAACTAGAGAGAAAAAATAGACAGTAATAGCAGGCATATCTGGAGAGCACGCTGAGAGTAAAACCTGGAGAGAAATATAGGCAAGCAAGAATACCTTGTGATACACAGATACAAAGATACAAAAGAGGCTACTGTTTCATTGGCTGCTGGGCAGTTTCGTGTGTTTCTATCTAGTGGCTGAGTATTTGGTCGCTGGTTTGTTGCTGTTCTTGTGTTATTGGTAGTACTGAGCCATTGCTTTAGTTGGTTCAGTGGTTGAGTGTTGTGATAGCTCTAGTGTTTGCTGCTGGTTCACTTGATTGCTGCCGCTGGTAGTGTTGGCTATTGGTTTAGTTGAGTGCTGCCATTAGTTGTTGTTGCTGTGGTGTTCATTTGGTACTGTTGGTCAGTAGTGTTGTTGCTCCTGGTCTATAGTGTTGCTGCCTGGGTTGGTTGTTGCTGTTGTTTCATTATTTTGTTGTTGTTGGGTCTGTTGTTACTGCTTGGTCCAAATATTGTTGCTGGTTCAGTATTGTTGGGGCTGGTCCAGTTTGCTACTGGTGTATCATTGTTTGTTGCTGCCTGGTTGTTTATTGCTGCTTGGGTTCAAGTTTTAGTCATTAATCCAGTGATTGATAAAGTTCGATTACTTGTTGGTTGTTGGGTCGTAGCTGGTTCACTGGTTGTTGTTGCTGTTGGTTTATTGTGGTTGTTATTGGTCTTTGATTGTTGCTCCTGTTACTGTTCTTGTTGCTGTTGCTGCATTGCCATTGCTCACTCTTCCTTGTTCTTCCGCATTCCAGGTACACACCTCTGTTATTGTAGTTCCTTGGTTTGAAAAGAATGAAGTTTGAAGCTTATGCATAAAGTCTATTGAAACATGTAGTCGTCTAAAGTTCTTATGTTCAATTACATTCTGTTATTCTCCAATTAAGCTTGTATTGTTAGTCTTGGTTATGGAAAAGTGTAGCTAGGCCAAAGATACACTGTCGTTAGGCAAGCACGTAAACCTGAATTAGTCTGTGGTATCTCTATTCAATCTTCTCTGCTTATGTGTGTAAACTCCAAATCTGTTAACGTTAGACCTTAGGCTAAAAGCAAGATTAGCTAGGGAGTTGTTACTCAACGGAATGACGTAATTAGATTAAAAAGAGTCGGGGGCGCGTTTCATGTGACCCGACCCCAATTTTGGGAAAGAGTAAACAAAGCGTGTCAGGAACCACAGGCGCATTTCATGTGGTGTGGTTCGTAGCAAGTTTTTAATAATTTGGAATCAACTCTTAAGTAAAATACAGTGGGATGTAGTTCGCTTTAGATTTGAATCAAAGGTGCGCCTCACCCAATAGTTACACTAATCGCGCAGCCTTCATAAATGTACATATAAAATACTTAGATGTTGAGATGCGTCATTTCTTAACGAATATCACGCCCTTCACAAACAGTGTAAATAAGTAGTCGATCCGGGCGCATATTTTAGTTCTATTTTCTTAAATACGGGTGTGCATTTCATGCGACCCGAATCCAAACCCCGAAATGTTGAATAGGAATATGTCGAGGATCCGGGTGCATTTCATGTGACGTGATTCGAAAGCATATTTTTAAGCAACTTTCTCTTTCGTAAATCATAACCAATAATGAAAGCGGTAAAGGGATATTAACTTGCACTAAGTACATAATTGTAGAAAGCAGATAGATAAGCCAAACGCGACAGTTGAGCGACCGTGCTAGAACCACGGAATTCGGGAATGCCTAATACCTTCTCCCGGGTTAATAGAATTCCTTATCCGGATTTCCGGTTCGCGGACTATTAAATAGAGTCATTCTTTTCCTCGATTCGGGATTTAACCGGTGACTTGGGACACCATCAATCTCCCAAGTGGCGACTCTGAAATAATTAAAATAAATCCCATCTCGATTGTCCTTTAATTGGAAAAACTCTTTGCACCTTCGCGGGTGCGTAAAAAAGAGGTGTGACAGCTCTGGCGACTCTGCTGGGGATTTCTTTAGAATTCGAGCTCGGAATAACTGTTGTGTTTGGCATATTTTATTATCTGATTTTTTTACATGTTGGCATCAATGTGCAAAATGTTGTTTTTACTGCTTTGATATTGTGTGAACTGTACATATAAATTGTGCCGGAACCAATCTCCTCTCTGAGTCTTCTAAATCATGAAGAAGGGTGCACTTCGTGTGACTTCTTTTCCGTATAGTGTCTAATTCCCATTTTAGAACGAGGTTTGGATAAGTTGCAAAACCGGTGAAGCTTCTGTATTCCCGGGTTGCTGCCTCCTCCTCGGCTCGAGCTGTCCGCTCGGGTAAGCCAAGTCTAGAACGGATAAACCCAGGTTTTTAAACCTAGAATAACAAAGCTTCATGCCGGATCCCTAGTAGGAAACGTTTATTTGCATCATGTCGCATTTGGCTTAGGGGACTCAACACAGGGGTTGGGTCCGTCTAGGACAGGTGACCTGAAATGAACAGACTATCCTGCTGCATCCTGTTTGTCTTGCGCATTTATCTGTTATAGACTTGCATGCTGACCGGCTTTAAAAAAAAAAAAAAAAAAAAAAAAAAAAAAAATGTGTGTGTGTTTTGCTCTCAAGATAGAAATAGCTTACTTGTCTTCCTTTAGTAAAATGAATAAATAAATAATGTCGTTTGTTTCGTCAAAACCGAACTACGTGGGTTTGATTCTCATTGGATGTGAGATACGTAGGCAACCTCCATCGGGTCCAACTTCACCTTTTGAAAAATGGCCGAAAAATCAAAACTAACTTTTGTACTAAATAAGTCGGTGACGTTGTTTTTAAAAATAGCCGAATGTTCCCGAAAGGGACGCCGGAAGGCTAATTTCGTATAAACGGCCACCTTTGGGTCAATTTTGATTTCGATCAATTTACCCCACAGCCTTAAAAGCCTTCGTCCCCGAGACGTTGAAAGGCCGTGATTGAAAACTGACTTTTTTTATTTTTAGCAAAACAAAGTTGTTTTCTTATTTACATCACCTTAATAAATGTGCAGGATGAGCACGAATCAGAATAAATCATTTTCAATCTTTAGTGAGGTCCCTCAGCGGCTCCGTATATGGTGGAACGATTTGGAAGACAATAGCAAAAAGGTCGTAGGGAGAATTTTGGGAGGTTTGGTTGATCTGTTGAATATCGAGCCAAGGGAGGACATCATCAAGGCACTGGTATCTTTCTGGGATCCGACCCGCAATGTGTTCCGTTTTGTTGACTTTGAATTGACGCCCACATTAGAGGAAATTGCGGGCTATGCAGGACTAAATGGGAAATTAAGAGGGCAATACCTGCTCTCACCAAGGCCGGTATCTCCACATGGGTTTCTGGATTTACTGAGCATTAGTCGGAAGGTGAAAAATGATGATCTGTTGAAAGGGTATTGCGATCTTCAATTCTTATATCAACGGTACGACACTCCTCGGGGTTTTGAAGAGTCAAACCTTGGACTGACTCACGCAGGGAATAGAACCAAGTGGGAGGCCAGACGAATTCTAGCATTCCTAACGACATTCTTGGGGGTTGTGATTTGTCCGCGCGAAGATAAGAAAATAGAGATAGGTCTGGTAGGAATAGCCGATGTTGCAATCAAAAAGGCTACCAGCACGGTGGTCCCTTTGGTTTTGTCCGAGATCTATCGAGCCTTGACTGTATGCCGAGAAAGGGGCAATTTCTTCCAAGGTTGCAATCTGTTACTTCAATTATGGATGCAAGAACACCTCCATCACCGAACACAATACATGAACCATGGGTTGACCGGAAAAAACTGTATCGGGGGTTTCGAAGAACGGATGATGGGTGCTGTATTCCCTGAAGGCGTCGAGGCATGGCTTGCACGACTGAGCTCAATAGAAGCCGATCGGATTGAATGGGCATTCGGGTGGTTACCCGATACTGAAGTAATATATATGGCAGCCGAGGAGTGTTATATCCTTCTGATGGGGATCCGCGGTGTCCAACCATATGTCCCTCACCGTGTATTACGTCAACTAGGAAGGTTTCAGGTTATTCCTACCGATCAAGACCTGAGGAAGTACGCCATTGAGTTGAGCCCAGGAGTCGTATTCCCTGAAGAGAAGGTTAGAAGGCTGTGGCACGAATGTCGGTTCCTTGAGCCTAAAACCATGGTCCGGGAACTATCTAAGGGAGAGGTGGACCCAAAGTACAACGTGTGGTTCGGGAAAAGATTTCAGATTCGTCGGAAATGTTCTAAAAGAGCCCATGTCCAACAATTCACGGAAGATTCACGGGAACAATGGGATTGGTTAGCAAAGGAGGAGGGATACAGGACGAAGATTGGCAGGATAGAACAGCAGGTCCGGGACCTCCAATTCGAGAAGAACATGCAAGCTGCCACCGACGAAGGAGACAAAAAGAAGTTGGCACAAGAAAATGACTTCTTGAGAGCTCAAATCCAGCAAATGAAAAGAGATGCTGACAGACGGTCGAGGAGTCGGGCCGACGAAAAATTGATAAGGGGTTTGAGAAGCCAAGTCACCGACATCCAAAGAGAATTGGACGAGTCAAAAGCCCAAATAACGAGGATCCGTGCTAGCTGGAAAAAGGAGGCACGTCAACATGCACTTCACCTAAAGCGGGTGGAAGAAGATTACACTGATATCATCACTAGTCTGAGGGAAGCAAATGTTGTCCTTAGGGAACGGGTTTTCAAGCAAGCCCAAGATGCCAGAGCAGACCTCGACCGCTGCCACAATTTGATGGCCCGACTGCAAGGACAAGTGGATAGGCTCCTAGATCAAGTCACCAACAATGCTCGAAGATTGGGGGCGAAAAACCAGCAAATAGAGCGGCTACTCGGAGAAAGGGACATGATCAAGGATAGAATTGGAGAAATCGGGCACTATGTCACCATGAAGTGCCTGGCTTGTGAACGAATGCCCCGCGCCGACCTTTTCGCTTCAATTATGGGTTATGTTCATCGGATCATGGAAGAGTTGAGGGAACTGCACAAGGACCTCACACCGAGGCCTGCGGCAAGGCCGAATGATGCCTCGCAGGCCCCCAGGAGTTTTAGGGCATTGGATTTTTGATTGAAAATGTATTTTGAAATGTTGAGTCAAGCTAGTTGGTATTTTTATCTTTACTTTCCCAAGTCAAGCATTTTCTTTTGTTTTGTTGATTTTTGTAAGACGTGTTTTGTAACTACACGGTTTTATTTGATATAAAAGTTACTGAATTTTGCCACAATCTTGTTGCCAGAACTACGCTCGGTCTGATTCACGCGGGGTCGTGATACGTAGGCAATCCACATAAGATTCGACCACCACTAAAAAAGAAAGGAATCCATAGGTTAAATAACAATAAAGGCTTGCAAAGATAGTCGAAAAAGAAAAAAAAAAGAGAAGAAAAAGAAAGAAAAAGAAAAAGGGCCGGAATGACGCATGTTAAAGAGTACACGTAGAAAGGGTTATTTGGTTAGGTGCATTGCATCCAACGTGCTATAACATATCTGTCAAACTCGGTGAACTAACAAGTTTGTTGCGTATTCCGGAAAGTTTAGCAGTTGGTTTGACGGAATATCCTGGCCAGCCATCACTACCGTACTAGATCCAAAGGACCAGTTACAGTAAGCATGTCGAGTTCCGGCAAGAGTCTCGAGGAAGAAAAGTCCGAGCTACAAATCATGAAAGAAGAGGTAGACCGGTTAAAACAACGGATAACAGAGATGCACTGGCCTGGGCCAGGGAACAATCTTCGCCAAACCGCCCTACTCTCGCCTCAGCTCCGGAACATCCGCCCGTCGATCCTTCGACAAGCGCCCCGAGCTATCCATACTTTCGGGGGAAAATCCGTATGCCACCCACATTCCACCGGCTAAACCAAATCCTCCTCCGGTCACTCTGTTTTTGTGGCACCTCCACGCTGCACTCTGCCAAGGCCGGCCGGCGAGCCATATGTTCGGATCCATGACAACTCTTACTATCCTCCCGAGCCTACTTTCAGGGCTCCTGAACCACAATCACGTACACCTCACTGGGATAATCCGGCAGAGCCGGAAAAACACTTCCAAAGTTCGGAACACGAGGAAGTTGTCGGAAAAGTTAAAAGCCTGGAGCAGTCCTTCGGGAACATGCACGGTTTAGGCAACCAGGTCAGCGTCGCCTATAAGGATCTGTGTCCATTTCCGGACGTCCAGTTGCCAGCGGGATTTAAAATGCCCAAATTCGACCTATACGAGGGGCATGGTGACCCAGTGGCCCACCTGCGGGGGTTTTGCAGTAAAATGAGAGGGGCCGGAGGACGGGACGAGCTTCTGATAGCCTACTTCGGCCAGAGTCCGGGAGGATCGGCGTTGGAGTGGTACACTAGACAGGATCCCAGTAGATGGTTTACGTGGGATGATCTGGCTCAAGCTTTTATCGGTCAGTTCCAATACAATCTTGAGATAATCCCCGACCGCCTATCATTGTTAAAATTAGAGAAGAAGCCCGTCGAAAGCTTCAGGGAATTTGGTTTCCGTTGGAGGGAACAGGCGGCCAGGGTAGATCCGCCGATGAGAGAGAGCGAGATGGTGGACTACTTCTTGCAGACATTAGAGCCCACCTACTTCGGACATCTGGTAACGTCCGTAGGCAAATCATTCACCGAGGTGATAAAAATGGGGGGTATGATCGAGGAAGGTTTGAAGGCCAACAAGATCATGAGTTACTCAGCACTGAAAGCCACCACTCAGGCTATCCAAAGTGGTACTGGAGGAGTACTGGGGAAAAAGAGGAGAGAGGAAGTTGCGGCCGTCGAGTCCGGGGCATGGTTCAGAAATAGAGGCCCCGCACCCCAATATAGCCCACCCCAACCTCACCACCAAAATTACCCCCACAACCCATATAACCACCCGCAGCATTACTACCCCGCACCTGATCCCCATTTTACTGTCCACCACGCACAGTCCTATTCTGCACCTCCCGTCCATGCACCGTGGCGTGCACCAAACCCGCAAAACAATCACCCACCCCCAAGAGCTTACAGAAACCCCTCGGGCGCGAGTTTCCGTCCGAACCAGGCATTCAGGGGCGACAGGGCGCCGAGGCCAAAGACTTTCACTCCCTTAGGAGAGTCTTACACTAGTCTGTTCCACCGGTTAAAGCAGGTAGGGTTGCTGAATCCGGTTGAAGCTAAGTTGCCAAACCCTCTTCCGAAGAACCTGGACCATTCAGTGAATTGTGCCTACTGCTCGGGATGTCCGGGACATGATACAGAAAAGTGTTGGAGGCTAAAGACGGCCATCCAGGAGCTCATTGACACTCGCAGGATTGAGGTCCAGACTCCAACAGAGCCCAACATCAACCAAAACCCGCTTCCAACTCATCGTGAGACCAATATGATCGAGTTGGTACGGGCGGAGGAAGGAAAGGAGAAAGCCTCTCAGACTGTAATGATGATTAAGTCTAGCGGGGCAGGAACGAGAAAAGGGCCAAGCCTTGATGAGCCGCCCAGTTGCAAGAAGGACATACCACGAGAGTCGGAAGCAGGAAAGGAAAGTGTGAACGCAGTACCGGTGAAGCCGGCCAAGATAGTTGTACCAGGGGCAGCAATCAAGCCCATCTTGACAGTAGCGGGCGTTCGAATGGATCCTTTCATCATCCAGCCGGCAACACAGTTGCCAGTAACTGATAGCCGGGCTGTCCCATGGAATTATGCTCGGATTACAACGACCTACAGAGGAAAGGAGGTGAAAGAGGAAGTTTGTGAAGCCCGAGGGTTGACCCGCTCGGGGAGATGTTTTGCCCCTGCGGAATTGAGGAAGACCACTCCGGCAGTATTGAAAAAGCCGGTCACCGATGAAGAGGCGGAAGAATTCTTGAAAAAGATGAAGCTGCATGACTACTCTGTCTTAGAGCAGTTAAAGAAGACTCCGGCGCAAATATCATTGCTGTCCTTGCTGATACATTCTGAAGAACATCGGCAAGCATTGATGAAAGTCCTGAATGAGGCACATGTACCGGATAAAATCTCAGTGAGCCATTTGGAGAAGATCACCAATCGGATCTTCGAAGCAAATCGGATCACCTTCACTGATGACGAGTTGCCTGAGGAAGGCACTGAGCACAACAGGGCTTTATATCTTACGGTGAAGTGTGAAGAGGCGGTGGTTACCAAAGTCCTTGTCGACAACGGGTCCAGTGCAAACATTTGTCCTCTCTCTACACTGGGCAAATTAAAAGTAGACATCGGCAGGGTACGCAAGAACATCGTATGTGTTCGAGGGTTTGACGGAGGAGGCAAAGCGTCGGTTGGTGACATAGTGCTAATCTTGACAATTGGGCCAGTGGAGTTCACCATGGAATTCCAGGTGCTGGACATGGTGGTGTCATATAACCTCCCGATAGGGCGACCATGGATCCATGCCGCAAGAGCAGTTCCATCCAGCTTACACCAACTCGTTAAGTTCGAGTGGGATCAACAGGAGATCGTCGTCCGTGGAGAGAACGATCCACAATCAGGCACCATCATTCCCTTTGTTGAAACAGAAGAAGATGTTGGGCCGTGGGTATATCGGGTCTGCGATGTGGTGTCCGCCCACCGAGTTCCGGAAGGGGAATGCATTCCCGGCGACAGAACAATTATTGCGGATGTCATGGTGGCGCATGAAATGTTGAGACATGGTTTCATACCCGGTAAAGGTCTAGGTGCATCTCCGCAAGGAATCATACAACCGGTATCGGTGGTCGAAAACTTGGGAACCTTCGGCTTGGGATTCCAGCCAGCCTCAGAGGACATCCGGCGAGCAAAGAGGAGTAAGCAGAAGACATGGGTGCTCCCAAAGCCTGTTCCACGCCTTTCCCAATCTTTTGTCAGGTCCGGAGCAAGAGGACATCCAGCGCCAAAGATTCCCGGTCCTACGATCAGGCCAGATGAAGAGTTCTTCAGGAAGTTCGAGGACCTATTCACGGATGTATGTATGCTCGAGGATGGTGAAGGATCCAGTCACGCCGAGATACAGTTTGTAGGACCAAAGGCAAAACTGAATAACTGGAAGGCTACTCCTCTCCCTGTCCGGAAGGAGTCTTGGTAGTTTGTCTTGGGTTGTTTTTCTTTCGAAATGTTGTGTTGGGGGTTTGTCCCCGGAGTAAAATCCCGTTGTTTTGTTCATTTCTGATTTAAGTTTGCGGTTTGTTTTCCCTTTGTACAATTCCCATCAATGAAATTTGGTTCCTTCGTGTCTAATTTTGTTTATCTTTTCTTCTTTTTACTTTTCTGAACAGCCTTCTTGCAACTGATCTTAATGATATGGCGTGCTTAAAGATTAATCAACCCAGTCTAGAAAGTCAATCGGGTTTGGAAATAATAACACATGAAATAAGAAGTGACGAGAGTGAGTCGGAGTACGGCGATGATGAAGCCGTAGAAGAAATCGGTGAAGAATTAAGTCACTTCGAGGAAAAACCCAAACCGAATTTAAATGATACGGAGGCCGTTAATCTAGGGAATGCGGATGACGTCAAAGAAACCCGGATAAGTGTCCATATTGAACCCAATCTGAGAGAAGAATTGATCAAAACACTCATGGAGTTTAAAGATATTTTCGCATGGTCGTACGACGACATGCCGGGACTCAGCACTGATCTAGTGGTTCATAGATTACCCACTGATCCGGCATATCCTCCCGTCAAGCAAAGGCTGCGGAAATTCAAGACGGAGATGAGTGTGAAGATTAAGGAGGAGGTAACCAAGCAGTTGCAGGCGAAAGTCATTCGTGTCACTCGATACCACGAATGGTTGGCTAACGTAGTACCGGTGCCAAAGAAAGACGGAAAGATCAGGGTATGCGTGGATTATCGCAACCTCAACAAGGCAAGTCCTAAGGATAATTTCCCACTTCCCAATATCCATATCCTGATTGATAATTGCGCCGGACGCGAAATTGGATCCTTTGTGGACTGTTATGCGGGATATCATCAGATTTTGATGGATGAAGAGGACGCAGAAAAGACGGCTTTTATCACACCGTGGGGGACTTATTGCTACCGAGTGATGCCGTTTGGTTTGAAGAATGCAGGAGCAACATATATGAGGGCGATGACTACGGTATTCCATGACATGATACACAAGGAAATTGAGGTGTACGTGGATGATGTGATCATAAAATCTAGGCGTCAAGAAGACCATGTTGCTGACCTCGGGAAGTTCTTTCAAAGACTCCGAAGGTACGACATCAAGCTTAATCCGGCCAAATGCGCATTCGGAGTTCCATCAGGAAAGCTGCTAGGATTCATCGTCAGCCGACGGGGCATTGAGTTGGACCCCTCCAAAATCAAGTCCATTCAGGAGTTACCCCCGCCGAAGAATAAAACAGAGGTAATGAGTCTGTTGGGAAGGTTGAATTACATCAGTAGGTTTATTGCCCAGCTTACGGCAACCTGTGAACCCATATTCCGCCTATTGAAGAAAGACGCGGCGATAGAATGGACGGCAGAATGTCAGGAAGCGTTTGACCGGATCAAAGGGTATCCGTCAAATCCACCCGTACTAGTTCCGCCTGAGCCAGGTAGACCCCTGATTCTTTATCTGACGGTCTTGGAGAATTCGTTTGGCTGCGTACTGGGGCAGCATGATCTTACTGGCAGGAAGGAACGGGCCATTTACTACCTCAGTAAGAAGTTTACAGTCCACGAGGTCAAGTACACTCATCTAGAAAAGACATGTTGCGCCCTGACTTGGGTAGCCCAAAAGCTGAAACACTACTTGTCTTCTTACACCACTTACCTCATTTCGCGTCTGGATCCGTTGAAGTATATTTTCCAGAAACCCATGCCTACGGGGAGGTTAGCAAAGTGGCAAATATTACTTACGGAATTCGACATCATATACGTGACAAGGACGGCTATGAAAGCTCAAGCCCTGGCCGATCACTTAGCTGAAAATCCCGTTGATGACGAATACGAACCTTTGAGGACGTATTTCCCAGATGAGGAAGTATTGCAGATTGAGGGGTTGGAACTAACCAAGGATCCAGGATGGAAGCTCTTCTTCGATGGAGCGGCAAACGCAAAAGGAGTCGGAGTAGGGGCTGTGCTCATATCTGAAACAGGACATCATTATCCTGTTACTGCTCAACTGCGTTTTCACTGTACCAATAACATGGCCGAGTACGAGGCATGTATCTTGGGGTTGCGATTAGCGGTGGACATGGATGTACAGGACGTCTTGGTCTTGGGGGACTCGGACCTTCTGGTACATCAGATTCAGGGAGAATGGGAAACCAGAGATTTAAAGCTTATCCCGTATCGTCGGTGTTTGCATGATTTGACTAAGCGTTTCCGGTCGGTAGAATTCAGACATATCCCAAGGATGCATAATGAGGTTGTCGATGCTTTGGCTACTTTAGCGTCAATGCTACATCACCCGGACAAGGTTCGTGTCGATCCGTTACATATCCAGATCCGGAATCAACATGCTTATTGTAATGTGATAGAGGAAGAGGTGGATGGTGAGCCGTGGTTTCATGATGTCAAGGAATACCTCGGGTTAGGAGTATACCCAGAGCAAGCAACCGGAGATCAAAAGCGAGCTATTCGGCGGTTGGCGAACGGATTTTTCCTTAGTGGAGGGGTGCTGTACAAAAGAACCCCAGATTTGGGATTGTTGAGATGTATAGATGCAAGTCAAGCCACAACAGTGATGACGGATATACACTCGGGAGTTTGCGGACCACACGTGAGCGGATACGTATTGGCAAAGAAGATTCTTCGAGCAGGATATTATTGGCTCACTATGGAGCGGGATTGTATAAGTTTCGTGCGAAGATGCCATCAGTGTCAGATACACGGAGATTTGATTCATTCTCCGCCGACTGAATTGCATACAATGTCCGCACTATGGCCGTTTGTCGCATGGGGTATGGATGTTATTGGACCTATTGAGCCTGCAGCTTCCAACGGTCATAGGTTCATTCTGGTAACGATTGATTATTTTACCAAGTGGGTGGAGGCCAAAACATTCAAATCGGTGACCAAGAAGGCGGTAGTGGACTTCGTACACTCCCACATCATTTGTAGGTTTGGAATTCCAAAGATGATCATTACAGATAACGGTGCAAATCTTAACAGTGGATTGATGAAAGAGGTATGTCAACAGTTCAAGATTACACACCGAAATTCCACACCGTATCGCCCAAAAGCAAATGGTGCGGTCGAGGCAGCAAACAAGAACATAAAGAAGATATTGAGGAAAATGGTGGAAGGATCTAGGCAATGGCATGAAAAGTTACCATTTGCGCTGTTGGGTTATCGCACTACCGTCCGGACTTCGGTAGGTGCAACTCCTTACTTGTTGGTATACGGGACCGAAGCAGTAATACCCGCAGAAGTTGAGATTCCGTCCCTCCGAATTGTCGCTGAAGCTGAGATTGATGACGACGAGTGGGTCAAAACCCGATTAGAGCAATTGAGCTTGATCGATGAAAAGAGATTGACAGCAGTATGTCACGGCCAATTGTATCAAAAGAGAATGGCGAGAGCATATAACAAGAAGGTACGTCCCGGGAGATTTGAAGTGGGACAGCATGTGCTGAAGAGAGTTCTACCCCATCAGGCCGAAGCGAAAGGCAAGTTCGCTCCAAATTGGCAGGGACCTTTTGTGGTGACTAGAGTATTATCCAACGGCGCTCTATGTTTGACCGATGTCGAGGGAAGATGCACCGATATGGCTATCAATTCTGATGCAGTTAAGAGATATTATGTGTAATTCTTTGATGCATTTGTCAACGTTTGGTTTCGTTTGTGTGTATTTGGCATTTTTCGGAGAATGAAATGACGGAGGCAATTTTTCTACTACCCAAACACTTTAACCTTTGTTTCCCCATTTGAGCCTTAATTATTCTTTCATATACCCTCTTTCGGAATCATCAAGGAAAATGTGTAACAGAATAGAAAAGAAACAAAGAAGTAATACAAGAAAAAGTGAACTACGTTCGACCTGATTCCTCCAGAAGGATACGTAGGCGCCACACGGCTCGGTCATAATAAAATAAAAATCAAAAAATCCCCCAAGCAACAAAACTGGGGCAGAAGTCATTGTTTCGTTGGAAAGATAGTGTGGATTCCGAAAGTTGTAATAAGCTAACCGTTGAGGCTAAACCCCTTTCTTCGGCCTCACGCGCAGAAACCATATCAAAAACCAGAAAGACCTCTCGATCAGTATTTGAGAAGTGCCAAGGCATGTGAATGAAAGCCAAGAGTGACATCCCGACCCTCGATTGAATTCGGGATGCACAAGCCGAAAGGGGATAACGCTCTAGAGGGAATCTCAGGGGTGATACCCCGCCGCGAGGAAAGAAAGCATAAATGAGAGAGTCTTAACGGTGAAAACCCTCGCGGGCACCTTAAGGCGAAGGAAGTTGAGAGAAGTAAAATGAGAGAGTCTTACGGTGAAAACCTTCACGGGCACCTTAAGGCGACGGGAGACAGAGAGAAATGAGAGAATCTCATTAGTGAAAACCCTTTGAAGGGCACTGTGAGGTGACAGGATGAGATGGGTACAAGATGTCGGCACGAGACAAGGTTGGGACACCCGTTTACCTCTAGCAGGAAGCGGTATCAGAAAGTGATTGACATGAATAGACTGGGTAGTTTAATCTCGAAGGCGCGGCATAACATTGGATCAGGCACACATTCAGATAAGTTTTCCTATTTTTGAGTTCAGAAAAGTTTTTCTCTTCTTTTGTCATTTGCGGTCAGTATTCTTTTCTTTTCTTTCATTTTCGAAAATTGATTTTTCAAAGCTTACTACCAAGTCTCCCAAAGCAGTATATTGAAAGTGAATAGGCATGGAACAAGGCAATGAGACAGAAGTCGTTACGATAATGAGATTGGGATGACAGGCCGAGTGGAAGGTTCGCAAGAATTATGGAGTATGATGGACACATGTGGCATGTCCGAAAGATGATTTCACGCAACAGATCACCGGCTAAAAAGAGTCGGACCAAACCAAAGAGTGGAATAAAAGGAAAGATGAGAGGTCGTTCGTGGAAAAAGCATCTTCCCGAGCAAGCGTCAACGTCGTCCTCAAAGTTCGAGAGAGGCCAAGCAGCTGAAAGAGAATGGCCTCGACAAGAGTGGCACGACCACTCGCGGCGTTTTGAAACTAACAATTTTTCTTTGATTTAAAGCAGGAAAAGAGGGTCCGACGGCAGAAAAGCATACCGTCCAGAAGTTTATCACACTGGGGCAGAAAATTTTCTCCTGTTGCGAAAATTTTCTGGAAAGCAAGACTCAGAGGATAAGTGTAGAAAGCAACACAAGATGGGGTGATCTTTGAGCCGGGTATCATCTCCAGCAGTTATTGGAAAAAGAAAAATGGCTTCGAGATTCCCCCAGCAGTATTACATCCTATAATTTGATCAAGGAAACAAAAGCGTGAGTCCTAGAAGAGGTAGGGGAAGAAGGAAGAGAATGAGGGGTGAAGGAAACAAAGAATACTTCCTCGGCAGCATCACCCCCAGCAGGCGAGTAAACAGTTCCAAAAATATCCCCAGCAGCCAGAAGAAAAGTAATACGACCGGGGGAAAGCAATTCCAAGACAGGATAATTCAGAAGAGAAGGTGGTCCGAGAGGCAACGCAGGAACAAGGATATGGTACAAGAGGCAAAGGAAGGTAATCAAGATAGGATGAAATCAGTGAGTAGTAGTCGAAGTCAGGGAGCCCGCCTGGAGAATGGAGTGGCGATTTAATTTTGGAGTTGTAATTGAAGTCAGGAAGCCCGCCTGGAGAATGGAGTGGCGATTTAATTTTGGAGTTGTAATTGAAGTCAGGAAGCCCGCCTGGAGAATGGAGTGGCGATTTAATTTTGGAGTTGTAATTGAAGTCAGGGAGCCCGCCTGGAGAATGGAGTGGCGATTTAATTTCGAAGTAGTAGTTGAAGTCGGGGAGCCCGCCCGGAGAATGGAGTGGCGATTTAATTTCGAAGTAGTAGTCGAAGTCAGGGAGCCCGCCCGGAGAATGGAGTGGCGATTTAATTTTGAAGTAGTAGTTGAAGTCGGGGAGCCCGCCCGGAGAATGGAGTGGCGATTTAATTTTGAAGTAGTAGTTGAAGTCGGGGAGCCCGCCTGGAGAATGGAGTGGCGATTTAATTCTGAAGTAGTAGTTGAAGTCAGGGAGCCCGCCTGGAGAATGGAGTGGCGATTTAATTTTGAAGTAGTAGTTGAAGTCAGGAAGCCCGCCCGGAGAATGGAGTGGCGATTTAATTTTGAAGTAGTAGTTGAAGTCGGGGAGCCCGCCTGGAGAATGGAGTGGCGATTTAATTTCGAAGTAGTAGTCGAAGTCAGGGAGCCCGCCCGGAGAATGGAGTGGCGATTTAATTTTGAAGTAGTAGTTGAAGTCGGGGAGCCCGCCCTGGAGAATGGAGTGGCGATTTAATTTTGAAGTAGTAGTTGAAGTCGGGGAGCCCGCCCTGGAGAATGGAGTGGCGATTTAATTCTGAAGTAGTAGTCGAAGTCAGGGAGCCCGCTTGGAGAATGGAGTGGCGATTTAATTTTGGAGTTGTAATTGAAGTCAGGGAGCCCGCTTGGAGAATGGAGTGGCGATTTAATTTTGGAGTTGTAATTGAAGTCAGGAAGCCCGCCTGGAGAATGGAGTGGCGATTTAATTGTGGAGTTGTAATTGAAGTCAGGGAGCCCGCCTGGAGAATGGAGTGGCGATTTTATTTTGAAGTAGTAGCTGAAGTCAGGGAGCCCGCCTGGAGAATGGAGTGGCGATTTAATTTTGAAGTAGTAGTTGAAGTCAGGGAGCCCGCCTGGAGAATGGAGTGGCGATTTAATTGTGGAGTTGTAATTGAAGTCAGGAAGCCCGCCTGGAGAATGGAGTGGCGATCTGTTTTAATTTGGTGGAGGAAAGCGGTAGAATGTAACGGAAATCTCCGGCATGAATCCAAGTTCGTAAGAAGGGACGAAGCATCAGAAGGAACGCCAAGTCAGACAAGATGGCAAGGAGCGCGACAAGATCAAGTTAAAAAGGATAGATAAGAACTTGTAATACTGTAACTTAGTCTAGCTTCTTGCTTTTGTTGCTTAGCGCGGTGTAACAAGGAAATCAGCTAAGCAGTGGTAACAGCAGTAACAGTGGTAACAGCAGTAACAGCGAGATCGCAACAGTCATGGTAGTCCCAGCTACCAGAACTTCCCGAACTACATTGACCTGATTCCCTTTTAGCCAGGGATATGTAGGAGGCCTTTGAAGCAAGGTTCGGTCAAAACTTTTCCAAAATGCTTCATACGGAGTGTTCGAATGGGCAAAAATCGCTTATATCCGCTCATTTATCTTTGCACGAAAACTCTGCGTGTTTACGCGCAAAGAGGGGCAGCTGTGAGCACGTGATTTTTGCCTTACTTGAGAAGTACTCCCAGAAAATTCAAAAATAAAAATAGTTTCGTGTTGGGTATGATTTTTGTGATTTTGTGTTATTTTATCTTTTTGTGTGCACGTTTATTTATTTAAATTAAAAATACAAAAAATATATGCTAAGTTTTGCATTTTTAGTGTTTGATATCGAAGTCATGTGATTTACATTTTAGGTGATATGTAATTGTGTACGTTAATTGTAGTAAAAAATAGCGGTGTTATAGGTTAGTATATATACATATGTGTGTATATATATATATATATGTATATATATACATATATATATATATATATATAAGATCCGATCTGGGCCAAAACTTGGTCTAAAAGCCAGGCCCAAACGAATTTCCTCTAATCCAGCCCAAATATCCGTCCAGCTTCAGCCTGTGTAACGCTCGATCTGGACCGTTGGATTTTATTATCCAACGGCCCAGATTAATCCTTTAATGCCAAAATACATTCAGCCTATGACTTGACCAAACGACACCGTTTGGTTTAAGTGAGAAGATCCTGATCGTTGATCAAGTTTGATCCAACGATCAGGGTTTAACTTCTCAAATCATATATAAGGCTCATTCCATACCCCGCCCCCCCAAGCCGGACCCCCCCCCCTCTCCCTTCATCTCCCTCAGGAGCTCTCAAACACCCAGCGTAACGCCGCCGTGCCCCGCCTGCCGGAAATCGCCTCACGGCGGTTCCGGTAGGCCAATCACCACCAAACCAATGCCAAAACCTTCCCCTCACCTCCCCCATCACGAACCCAGCCTCCACTAACCTCGAATCATGCCGGAGCTCCTCGAATCTTCATTTGAAGATTCGAGTCAAACTCGAACCAATGCCAAATCACCCCAAACTCACCCCAAACCCTCACATGGCCTCCCTCGTACCCCCGCCGGTTTTCGTTTGCTTCGAATCTAACCAGAAATGCAAAAGCCCCAAATCCGAGCCCAAGAACCCTAGAATTCCAAGATTAGGGATTTTGTCCGAGTTTAAGAATTTGGAGTCAATAGGCTCTAATTGGAGTGTTTTTCGTTCGAAAAACACTTCAATTAAAGCGTGTTCACTTCAAAAATGCAATCTCAAGTCCGTGGAAGCTTGAGTTTGTTCGAGTTCGGATTGCCTTCATTAGGTATTTCAATCTTCTTCTGTTTTTAGTGGTTTGTGTGTTCTTTGTTAGTTTCAATTGGTTTAATTTTCTTCTTGGCCGTCCTTAGTTGTCATTTCTTCTCCAAGACCTTTTGTTTTGGTCAATTGTTTTCTGTATCGCTTAGTTGAATGCGTTAGTTATAGGATACGAACTCGCGTCGATTAGCGTCGTCGAATAGTTAACTTCGCATATGTCCGGCATTCGTTGAAATTTCAGAATCATGGTTAGCCAATTAATCTGTTATCATTGCTATGTGTTGTAGTGGATTAGATGTCACCTTCTAATTACCTAGGTTGAGTTATTTGAATTACCACACAGTAATTAGCATTCCTGGATTGAATGGGACTGTTTGATTGGTTTGAAACTGAAGTTATGATTCAAATTAAGCTAACTAGGGAATCAGGGTTCAACACTTAGAGTATTTGGTGCCCTGCACATGAGGCTAGTCAGTGGAATCCACTGTCACAGCAGAGCAGCCCACCAGTGCCCTGCACTTACCAATTTTTAATTATGAAAACCCCATACTTAGACATAGTTTAGTGGGTTGGACAGAAGGAGGATGGGCAAGGGGCTGTTCTGCAGAATCTGGGTGTCCTAGGTGTTGTTTGTGGTTATAAATAGATAGGTATTGATACCTAAAAGGAGGAGAGATTCAGACAGAGATTAGAGAGCACACTGAGAGAACTAGAGAGAAAAAATAGACAGTAATAGCAGGCATATCTGGAGAGCACGCTGAGAGTAAAACCTGGAGAGAAATATAGGCAAGCAAGAATACCTTGTGATACACAGATACAAAGATACAAAAGAGGCTACTGTTTCATTGGCTGCTGGGCAGTTTCGTGTGTTTCTATCTAGTGGCTGAGTATTTGGTCGCTGGTTTGTTGCTGTTCTTGTGTTATTGGTAGTACTGAGCCATTGCTTTAGTTGGTTCAGTGGTTGAGTGTTGTGATAGCTCTAGTGTTTGCTGCTGGTTCACTTGATTGCTGCCGCTGGTAGTGTTGGCTATTGGTTTAGTTGAGTGCTGCCATTAGTTGTTGTTGCTGTGGTGTTCATTTGGTACTGTTGGTCAGTAGTGTTGTTGCTCCTGGTCTATAGTGTTGCTGCCTGGGTTGGTTGTTGCTGTTGTTTCATTATTTTGTTGTTGTTGGGTCTGTTGTTACTGCTTGGTCCAAATATTGTTGCTGGTTCAGTATTGTTGGGGCTGGTCCAGTTTGCTACTGGTGTATCATTGTTTGTTGCTGCCTGGTTGTTTATTGCTGCTTGGGTTCAAGTTTTAGTCATTAATCCAGTGATTGATAAAGTTCGATTACTGTTGGTTGTTGGGTCGTAGCTGGTTCACTGGTTGTTGTTGCTGTTGGTTTATTGTGGTTGTTATTGGTCTTTGATTGTTGCTCCTGTTACTGTTCTTGTTGCTGTTGCTGCATTGCCATTGCTCACTCTTCCTTGTTCTTCCGCATTCCAGGTACACACCTCTGTTATTGTAGTTCCTTGGTTTGAAAAGAATGAAGTTTGAAGCTTATGCATAAAGTCTATTGAAACATGTAGTCGTCTAAAGTTCTTATGTTCAATTACATTCTGTTATTCTCCAATTAAGCTTGTATTGTTAGTCTTGGTTATGGAAAAGTGTAGCTAGGCCAAAGATACACTGTCGTTAGACAAGCACGTAAACCTGAATCAGTCTGTTGTATCTCTATTCAATCTTCTCTGCTTATGTGTGTAAACTCCAAATCCTGTTAACGTTAGACCTTATGCTAAAAGCAAGATTAGCTAGGGAGTTGTTACTCAACGGAATGACGTAATTAGATTAAAAAGAGTCGGGGGCGCATTTCATGTGACCCGACCCCAATTTTGGGAAAGAGTAAACAAAGCGTGTCAGGAACCACAGGCGCATTTCATGTGGTGTGGTTCGTAGCAAGTTTTTAATAATTTGGAATCAACTCTTAAGTAAAATACAGTGGGATGTAGTTCGCTTTAGATTTGAATCAAAGGTGCGCCTCACCCAATAGTTACACTAATCGCGCAGCCTTCATAAATGTACATATAAAATACTTAGATGTTGAGATGCGTCGTTTCTTAACGAATATCACGCCCTTCACAAACAGTGTAAATAAGTAGTCGATCCGGGCGCATATTTTAGTTCTATTTTCTTAAATACGGGTGTGCATTTCATGCGACCCGAATCCAAACCCCGAAATGTTGAATAGGAATATGTCGAGGATCCGGGTGCATTTCATGTGACGTGATTCGAAAGCATATTTTTAAGCAACTTTCTCTTTCGTAAATCATAACCAATAATGAAAGCGGTAAAGGGATATTAACTTGCACTAAGTACATAATTGTAGAAAGCAGATAGATAAGCCAAACGCGACAGTTGAGCGACCGTGCTAGAACCACGGAATTCGGGAATGCCTAATACCTTCTCCCGGGTTAATAGAATTCCTTATCCGGATTTCCGGTTCGCGGACTATTAAATAGAGTCATTCTTTTCCTCGATTCGGGATTTAACCGGTGACTTGGGACACCATTATTTTCCCAAGTGGCGACTCTGAATTTAATAAAGAGCATCCGCCGAGCTAACATTCGCTCAGTGGTGTTTTTACGGGTGTTGGACAAGTATCACCGCTACCGGGGTAGGTGCAGGGAGATGCGTTTGCGCTTGAGGAATGATCCCCGTAGCTGGGCTGTAATTGAAGAATTGGCGAGGCGGGAGCTTCAGGCGGAACAAATGCTTGGTCGGGTGAGCGCATTTGAAGAGAAGCTCCGTCAGAAGGACGGGGAGCGTGAGGTCGGAATGAAGGCCGCAGTCAAGTGCGAGCGCCGATATCTGGACAAGGTAACAGAGGCCGTATCAGTGTGGAGTGAGAAGGTGGATGCACTGGAGAGAGAGAATGCAGCCTTGAAGCGCCAGCTGGAAGATGCCTCGACAAGGACTGAGGCGTTACAGGGGGCTGTCAGCGCTGGTGAATCCTAGTTGTAGCTGGTAAGGACTGATGCCGCGTCCAGGGAGGCGAGCCTCGAGGAGCAGATAGGTATCCTTGAGCGGGATGCTCGGGCTGCGGCAGGACAAGTTGCGATCCTAGAGGAAGAAATTTGACATCTTCGGAAGTAGGTCGCTTCCTATGGCCACACTCATGAGCTTTGGGTTTATGCTGAGGCCCAGTGAGACGTATACAAGAATCTGTGGGAGGCCGGTATTGTGACCGAAGCTACCTTTGAGGGGGCGCACCAAAGGACTTGGGAGGCCCGCAAGGACTGTGGTATTGATGCGGCGATGCCAGGGGTCGATGATGGCGCACGTGGGAGCGCGGACGCTGAGTAGAGAAAAGTATTTTTTTCCTTTTTCTTTTCGTCGCTTGACGTTTGTTGTTTGTTGTTTGTTTGTTTGTTTTGTTTTTTCTCTCTTTTTTATTGAACGGATTTCAGCTGTGTATAAGCAGGAATTGTGAGCACGTGATTTTTGCCCTGTATGAAGGGGATTTGCCTTTCGGTATTTGCCTTGTATCTGTTATGCACCTCCCCTTTTTTGGGGTTTTCTTTGCATGCGTTTGAAAGGGCGGATTGCTTTTGAGTCCGACTTTGGTAGGTGTGTTAATTTTTGATTATTGGCGACTTTTCCTCCTTGACTTAGGGTGACCGAGTCGAAACCTCTGTTCGGGGGTGGTGGCGTTTAGCCTTAGTCCCAGTTCGGGCGTGCTCGGGCTATTGTCCATGATGATGAAAGCGCAGCCTCGTAGTTTGACCGAGGCCGAACTCTTTGTGTCTTTTATTTCAGTTTGAGTTGGGCGTACCTACTTGGATGGTGAGGGTGCTTGACCCGTGCCTTGATTCGATTGAGTTTTTGCTGAGTTTTGGCGGTGAAAAAGCTCTGTATGAGTCTTGACTCAGCTATGGCCGGAACATATTAAATTTGATGACGAGAGCGCCTCAGTTCATCATTTTGGCGAGGCCGAACTCGTCGAATTTGACGGCGAAGGCACATGGCCTGAATCTCGGTTCATCCGTAGTTGAGCTTATTGGTGAAGGCGCATGGCCTGAGTCCCAGTTCAACTATTGTTGAACTTATTTGCGAAGGCATGTAGCCTTAGTCCCAATTCAACTGTTGTTGAACTTATTGGCGAAGGCGTATGGCCTGAGTCCCAGTTCAACTGTTGTTGAACTTATAGGTGAAGACGTGTAGCTTGAGTCCCGGTTCAACTATTGTTGAACTTCGACTCAATTCAACTATTATTGAACTTATTGGCGAAGGCGTGTAGCCTGAGTCCCAGTTCAACTATTGTTAAACTTATTGGCGAAGGCGCATGGCCTGAGTCCCAGTTCAACTGTTGTTGAACTTATTGGCGAAGACGTGTAGCCTGAGTCCCAGTTTAACTGTTGTTGAACTTATTGGCGAAGGCGCATGGCCTAAGTTCCACTTCAACTGTTATTGAACTTATTGGCGAAGGCGTGTAGCCTGAGTCCCAGTTCAACTGTAGTTGAACTTATTGGCAAAGACGTGTGGCCTGAGTCTTGGCGTTGGGGATGTTGAGTGGTGACGCTCGATTTTGGTTTGAGACTTTGAGAAGTTTATGCATGATTTTACCAATCGAGACATGTGGGTTGTTTTGAGGTAGCTCTCGGCTCGAGACTCGCATCGAGAGTGTGGGGGCTGCTTCGTAGGGATCCTCCCGAGGGGGGAGAGTGATTTCCTCTTCCCGTTTGTATTATCGGAAATCGGAGAGAGAGTAGGCTTGCTCGATCTAGGTTATTTTTTCTTTTCCGGTGTTCCCTTTTCTTTTGGTTCTAGGAAAACTATGCGATCTTGCTAGGAAATCTCCACAGACGGCGCCAAATTGTTCGATTAGAAAGTTACCATACACTTTGTGAATATGAAACAATGTACATAAATTATGGGTCAATCATAGCAAGTCGTAATAATTCAAGAACCAAGCAAAAGAGACAATAGTAAGCACTCCCAATTAGGGTGAGAAATGTTGACGGCTTTTATTAATGATAATGATTTGGTCTGCCCCTCCATGAAGAGGTTCAGAACCTTACAATCGCATTGTATTCCTTTGTGGAATTATATTTTTCTCATCAGTGGTTCTCTCTCTCTCTCTCTCTCTCTATATATATATATATATATATATATCTTTCCACACACACACACATTGGAGAGTCCCCATGGGGAAGGAGAGAAGCCTCCTGATTAGGTTTCCTTTCTTGGTATTTATAGTTGTGAGTTGCGTGAGCTGGCAGTTGGTGGTCGGGACCACATTGAGATTTTGTCTTCAGGGTAGCGGATGTGCCGTAGCCTTATTAATCGTGTCAGGTAGGCGTTAAGTACCGTTAGTTATGAGTGGTCATACCACTTATTAATCTTAATTTAACAAGGTAAGATGATTAGCTTCGTTAATTATTGTGGGGTCGGATTCTGACCCATACAACGTTTTAATCAAATCAATCAGTAAAGATAAATAGGTAAATCCTAGTTAAAGATAATTAACTCTAGATCCGAGATGAGTAAGAAAAATAGAAAAATATAGTCAAATATAAATGTTGACAGCGATTGTTATCAGATTTAATAACATAAATAAAGATGCATTAAGTGGTAATAAAATGTAAATAAAGGAAAGGATTCACCCAATCTTGAGCAAGGCGGATCCTCTTTCACTTGATAGAGGTAAAGATGAATGATAGATAAATACACAAATCTTAGGGTTCTTTTTGGATCTCATGAAGTTTTTGGATCACAAATCCTCTTTTTCTTTTTTAAGAGATGTGTTTACATATTTTCTAGAGAGGGGGAGAGAGAGAGATCCACTTTTGGGAAGTCCCCCCTCCTATTTATAAGGGGGATATCCATAGAAAATCCTAAAAAAAGTTTTAGTTTTGAGGGAATATTCGGTAGAATATTCCTTTTGAGTATTCCAAAGCAAACTAGCTGTTTGATGACGGCCCGACCTTGGCCTGCCTGACCACGACCTTAGTTAATGATGATGGCCCGACCTTGACTATTGATGATGGTATGACATTGGCCTGCCTGACCACGACCTTAGTTATTGATGACGGTCCGACCTTGGCCTGCCTAACCACAACCTTATGTCTCCGCGTGCCGAATTTCTCCGATCTAGTTTTGACCCATACTTTGTCTTCTATAATTTTTACTCATCACATTAATCGCTAAGGGGGTGTTTCGCTAAGTTTATAAGCTGGTCAAATTGGCTTATAAGCACTTTTTGGCTTATCTACGTCTTTGATAAAATTGAAAATGCTTATAAGCCAAAAATAAGCCAAAAGCCATAAGTTGTTCTCCCCCAACTTATCCCCCAACTTATCAAATTTTAGCTTATAAGCACTTTAAGTTTGATCAAAATATTTACTATTCTATCCCTAAAATACTTATTTTTAGAACAAAACTCTTCGTATATTCAGTTTTTCAGCTGCATATTATTAATTTCAACATTTTTATCCAAACACGTAATTGTTTATTTTTTAATCAGCTCCAACACTTAAAAATACTTTTCAACATCTAATGCTTATCAACTACTCTAAATCAGCTAAGCCAAACAGGCACTAAGTCATACTCTTTATTTCTTTCAATTTATATAGGTAGTTTTTTCCTTTTAATTTATAAAGGTAGTTTTTCTTTTTTGGGTGTTTTTAGGGGGAGGTGGGGGTTGAGGGAGAGATGTGTAACTACTGAAATAACACGTTATCTAACTTCTCTCAACAAAGAGATACAGTTCATGAGCATGAACTCTCAAGAGCCTAACCACCAAAGAAAATACTACTAGTAGCTACAGTTGTTAATATGTTTTATTATATATGTTAAAGGATTGACGTGCTTATCATTAATGAACTTTACTTATAATCCAATTCTTTATTAATCATAGACTGGTGTCACCTTGCTATAGCCAGATCTCATATTCACATAATATAGTGGACCAATTAAGCTGAAGATTAGCTTTACTTTACTGGTAGTAGTGTCTCACTCTTTAGTTATATATATATAATCACATTAACTTTGTTTTGCTTGCGAGGAAGTGAAGCTCTTCATCAAGTTTCCTTCATCTGTGACCGACAACGAAGGCTAGGTAGCTCTTGCTTTGACTTGAGGTAAAAGGGATGTGTCACGAGATGGACATTTTCTTATTTATTTATTTATAATTATGATTATTAATTTTTCATCAGCACAAATATCAAGTAGCTCGTTCACAAATTTTTATAGATGTGGAAGAAAATCACCTAAAAAAAATTTTCTATTAGGAATTAACAAAAAAGTAATTACGCAATTTATTTCTTCATGTAAGAAAAAAGAATAATTATATAATTTATTTTGAATCACCTAATATTGTTTGTCTATGCTGAGATTTAACAAAAAATAATTACATAAATTATTTCTTCACTTTAAAATAAAGAATTAACTATAATAGCCAATTAGAGAAATTCTTAAAGACTTAATTACCTTACATTTTTCCCTTTAATTTTATTTAGTAACTTTTAATAGGTAATATAAAATACTGGTTTGTGTTGCCAAAGAGTCTCATATGAGTAGTATAAATAATCCATTGAAATTTAGTCGAAATGAGCTAACTCAAGACCTAGTACCGTAAATTACGTTTAGAAAATTAAACCTAATGACAACATCTCATCTATGAAGCTGTGAATTAACTGCATTTGGATTTATACTCTATGACAAAAAAGAGAAATTAGTTGCTGAAATATACAGTCTTGACAATTTTGTAACAAAGAGAAGACAGAAGAAGAAATAGGGAATATTGGATGCTAGTTCCTAGTCTTTCTAGCCAGTGAAATTTCGTTTTGTTCAGTATTAATGGTAATTCTAAAAATTCACCCACTTCCTCTTGCCCCAAATGTAGGGGTTGGAGACAGAGGCTGGGCCAGATTTAAGGTATATGAATATTGAATTTTCCACTTAATTGTTAAGTATGCAATTATATATATTTAATATATTTTTAATACATATATAAAAAATTAAGTAGGTTCGACCGAACTCACACCTAAATTTTTAATCAAGGATTAGAAAATATTAAAGATGAAGAAAGCAAGAAATAACTTTTGTCATGGTGAAGGAAGCGTGGCAAGGCAATGAACAGCTTTTGGCATGGTAAAGGGAGCGTTGCAAGGCTTTTCCAACACTTTCAATTATAACTCGAGATATCCTGGCTATTGAAGCATCATCAGTAGCATTGGAGAGTGCTTTTAGCGCGACAAGATTTCAAATTAGAGATCATAGACATGCATTAACAAAGTAAAGTCTAGAGATTTCAGTATTTTTCAGATATTGGATTATTCAGAAAGAAGAAATCTTGGTTTTGAAAAATTAACCACTAGGGAAGAAGAAGAATACAATGAGATACTTACCACTGGGAGCGATATGGAGCTCATGGAACATCAATCAACATTACCAATTCCAGTAGAATGTCCGAGAGATATTATTGATAAATTAGAAAGAAGCTATATAGAAGCTTACAAATACTAGTATGATTATTTGTAATTGGCTACTAAGAGGTCTAGTTCAAACAAAACCCTTCATAGAAGGTGGTCGCATAAATTAGGTGCTCTTCAAAAGAATTATATTTGTATTTGAGATTTGAAAGTTCTATTAATAAAATAAAAAGCTCTAAGCGTTGAAGTTTTTTTATGAATTGTCTTAGTTACTTAATAGTTAATACTTTAAAATTATATTAAATAAATTATAATTGTATTATAAATTTATAATTAGTAAAATATTTCATTACAATTCTTTACTTAGTTTTCTAATTTTTATTTTAACATATTAATATTTAAGTTTATTAAATAAGTCAAAAATCTAGCTGTTGCAAACTTTAAAATATAATAATTTTAAAAAAAACTAGACGTTTTTTATTAAAATAAATACACTTAAGGCCCACGAACCCGTCCCGTCCTGTCCTGTTCCGTCCCGTCCCATCCCCTCCCATACCGTTTGTTAGCGGGATGGGATAGGACGAACGTTTCATTCCATTTCGTCCCGTCCCGCCACCATTCCGTTTAAATGTCGTTTCGCCCCGTTAATTTCGTCCCCTCCCGTCTCGTCTTGTTGGACAGCCATACACCTAATATAGTGGTTTCTAGGATGGATGAGTGAGCTTGATTGAGCAAGCATAAAGGCAAAGTAGGGCATCTTGATGTTTAAAATGGGCATGGGGAGAAAGACAAGGAGTGGCCAAATTAACTTTACTTGGAAGAGTGTCAGTTGTCAATATATATATATATATATATATATATGTAGCATCCACTTTTGGAAAAATAAAACACCCAAAAGACTTCTTCACTCTCAAGTGAAGTCACTTTGAGCAATAACATATGCTAGTATATCTTTACAATTGTCTTCTTTTGCTGATGCTGCATTATGTATATCAGCAGGCTTTTCATTTTTTTTAACACAAATAAAACCTTAATGTGGTTGTATAGATGACCTAATCTTTGGTCCATAATTGGTGCTAGCTAGCTAGCTAGCTAGTCAAGTGGTATGAAGTAGTAATAAATTGAGCCACATGGTAGAAGCTCATCAAATTAAACTAGGAGATTATAATTAATTTCTACAAGATTTTGCATTTCTTTGTCAAAATTATTAAGATGTAATTAATTAGGATATAAAATTAAGATGTAGAATCATAGGACATGAACTTGACACCAATTGGTTTTGGTGCAACACCTTAATTAAGGAGTAAGTGGTTGAGCAGCTTTCTCACCAGCTATGTATGTAGTAAGTCAGCTAGAGGAAATGGGAAAAACAATGACAAAATGTTATTCTATTTAGCGCATGTTTCATACGAGTTATCAGAGGCAGACACATCGTATTAACACGGATTCATCTTAATCCATTACTTTTAATACTGAATATAAATTTATATATAAAAAATTATTAAATTATAAATAAATTGGTATAAACTCATAATTTTAAGAATATATAGGTTCAATGCTAGAAATAATACGAATGCATAGAATTTGAATTTTGAATCCGTCTCTGCGAATTGCCGCACTCAATTTAAACTATATATCTTTGATTGGGATTAAAATAATTAATAACCGCGATACTTTTATATCTCTATAACTCCATAAAGATTTCAAATTTTATTTTATTTTAGTTAAAAATCAAGAACCTTTCTTCCTTTTATATAGTTATCACATGACTTAGCAAAAAACTACTACTATATCTCTTATTTTTTTCAGTGTTTCATACGAATTAATCAAATTTTGAATTCTAAAACAATTTCACCATCACATTTCATCCATATTTGTGGTGATTTACCATTTAATTCAAGTTATCAGACAATGTTTTTTCTAAGTTTTTAATGAATCAATGCTACCTATCAATCTAGAAAAACTAAAATCTAGTCAAGAACTCGCCTTTTAAAATCCAAGATTCTTCGGCCAATCACAAGACAATTTTGCCACACACAATCATCATAGTGCATGTATTGTGTATAGTTCACAAGCTAAAGTTAGGCACAAAATAATGTGCAAGCACATGTTTGATCTTTAAACAATGTTTGTTTATTACGGTTTTAAGTAAAGAAAGAAATACAGGGGGTCTTTCTGTTCCTCGTAATCATATATTTATATACTATCAAACTTCTCTAGAGTTATTCCGGATATTTTTGGATATTAAAGCGAAGTGCTATTATAGAGAACACATATTATAACATAACATGAAAATTGATTTCAAAAATACTTAATTTTTATAACAAAATATTATTATATAAAAATATTATTATAGAGAGATCTGACTGTATTTATTTGTAAACCTATAACTACTGCTCTCAATGTGGTAATGCTTAGCAAAGTTCAAAGAAATGAATAAAGAGACAAGTAATTCACAGCTAAAGTTACACTATTAGTGCCGGCTAAAACAGGCACAAAAGGTGAGGAACTTTCATCAAAATTGTGATTAGTTTGTCCTTAATATTAAGACATATTCACGTTGCGGTTAGTGCTATGAAAGCCGGCTTTAGCTGCTAACAAAGTAACTTAATTAAGGCCGGCAACTTAATTTTCTCACTTCATCTAATTTGCTCTCTTTGCTGTCAACTTTATGCTACAACTTGAATTTATGATACTAAAATCAATACAAGTACTAGTATATGTTAATTGAAGCTAAATTCAAGAAAATATATTCTGGGTTGGCCTATAATTAATAAGTAAACTTGTGGTTGCGAGTCTGAAACTTTTTACATAGAATAATGTTTTAATTGTCAAGCAAAGTAACAACAGTGATGGAACAGCTTGTTTGGATAGTTGTTTGGTGTCGTTTTGTATTGTATTATATTGTATTGCTACTTTTGGTGAATATAACATTTGAATAGATTGTATCGTTTGTCGTCGTTTTATGATGTTATGTTCCAATAATATGAAAGAATAAAATTGCAATATTACTAAGAAAACTAGGATACTAGTAAAATTATTATATAAACTTAAGGGCAAGATGAGAGAAAAAAGCAAGGTAACGATGCCACCACACCAATATTTGGATATTACATAAAGTGCTACTTTTTGTCATTACGTAACGATAGATTTAACAAATGATACAATAAAATTTAAATAACAATTAAAACAAATATTATATTTAAAGTAACAATATAACGTAATGCAATAGGTAACAACCATCCAAACAAGATGTGACATGACCACAATCAGTGGCGGAGGCAGGATATACACTAAGGGTGTTCAAAATAAATTGAATTGCAGCTCACGGGAATCAAACCTACAATATTCTACACATTCTGAACACCCTTGACCACTAAGCCAAACGTTTGCCTTTTGTTAAGAGTGTTCAAAACTTAATATATAGAGATAAAAAATAAATTTTGCTTATATACACAGTGTAATTTTTCGGCGAAGGGTGTTAGGGTGAACACCCTTGCGCCCCCTGCCTCCGCCCCTGACCACAATAAGTATCATTTCAAGTCTTCGGAAAAACTCCTTTTGAAACTGAAATCCCTGCAAGAAGGTATATAGACATCGAGAAAAGAACATGTTTACAAAATAAGCGTTTAACTTATATACTAACCTTGTGAAGGATTTTGTACTATTTATATTTTAACATGTTCAAGTAGATAATTTTTAGGTTAGTGTTGTACTATTTTATGGACAGTTAATTGTGATTTGACAATGTAAGAATTATTTTATGTGTAGAAGAAGGTAAACTCATTAATAATGAAAATAGAAAAGAAACAATAAGTTTAATATAAAAGAATAAGAGCCAAAGAGTGGAACCTTTAATTTTAAATTTTGGTCTTACTTTGAGTTGTGGTCTTCTTTAATATAGCAAAGACAAAGGAAAGAATAGTTATTGAGAGCAGTTATTTTGAGCATTAGCTAGCTAAGCTCAGTTGTCAGCTCAACACTAAATAGGAGGATCAATCTCAGCCGTTGGATTTTGGTTGGCGTAGTATTGTCAGTTGAGTACACGTGCTACTACTATCTTTCCCTTTACCACTTCTTTTTATCTTTGCTTCCATGCATGGATTTCTCCTCCAATTTGCCAAACATAGTTTTGTTTTAAGAGAGAGAAAAACTTAAGAAAGAGAAAAGTACTAAAACTACAGACTCTTTCTTTTTAAGTTTTCTTCTCTCTTTTTTTTTAGTTTGTTCATCACCATCATAATTTGGAAGATATTTTCTTCATATTTTTTTTTTTACTGAAAGAGCTACTACCATAATTTGGATTGTTGTAGCATTTTGAGATAGAAAAAGAACAAGACTAGGTAAAAGTTGGACTTTTTTTTTTCTTGATCATATCTGATATTCTTGATTCTTGAATTTTGATATTAGATTTGATTCAGTTCAATGGGAGAAGATCAAGAAATAATGAAACATGTATGCAAATTCTGCAACAAAAGTTTCAATAGTGGTAGATCTTTAGGTGGTCATATGAGGTCTCATATGATTAATTCAACTGATGGAAATACTACAAGAAAAATGCTTCCAAATTTAGAAGAACAAAGTGGTAATTATGTGTTGAGGGAAAATCCAAAAAAAACTTCAAAATTTGCAGAGTCAAGTGAAGAAGATACTTTGCTTCAAAATCAGAAGAACAAAGTATGCAAAGAATGTGGGAAAAGTTTCCAATCTTGGAAAGCTTTATTTGGCCATATGAAATGTCATTCAGACAGAATCTCATCAATGAATAACAGTGTTGAACAAGATTCTTGGAACAGCAATCACAAGGAATTAGTAATGGATAGTCAATCTGATAGTGAAGCAGCAGCACCAAATAAGAAGAAGAGATCATCAAGAAAGATGAAAAGGTACATGGCTACAACAACTTCTTCTTCATTAACTGTTGCTTATAATACTTCTCCTTGTATCTCTGAGATTGAACATGATCAATTACAAGAAGAAGTTGCTATGAGTTTGATCTTACTTTCAAAAGATGTTGGAAATTGGGTTGGTCAAAATCATGTCATTGAGTGTTCTGATAACAATTATCAACCCCATCAAAATGATAAAGTTGGTGAATTGGTCAAGCTGAAAATGGTCAAAAATGGGAAAATAGAACAAGGTGAGAGCTCCAAGTCAAATGGAAAAATTTATGGGGTTCCAACAAATGGTCAAAAAAGGGACAAATCACAAGTTCCAACTGATGATGAGAAAAAGAAGAAGATCAAAGTCGACAATGAAAACAGAGTTGTTGAAGATTTAACTGAGGATTTCAATTCCAAGAAGATGAAATTTGAGTGTACTATTTGCAATAAGAGTTTCCATTCCTATCAAGCACTAGGAGGTCATAGGGCAAGTCACAAAAATATTGAAAATAAAGGTGTTGATCATATTAAGGTAATCAAGAACTGCAGCAGTGAAAGTGGAATAAATGAAAAGATTGAGACTAATTCTGGATCGAAGAAGTTAAAGAATCATGAGTGTCCAATTTGTTTCAAGATATTCTCATCAGGTCAAGCATTAGGTGGTCACAAGAGATCCCATTTGATTGCTGAGGCCAAAAGAAACAATAACCAAGCTGTTGAAATAGTACAAAAACCAATACCAGAAATCAGAAATTTCTTGGATCTAAATCTGCCTGCTCCTGTTGAAGAAGAGAACATGTTGGATTCTAGCAGTGAGAATATTGGATTCCAGCAATGGTGGATGGAAAACAGCCACAAACATGAGCAGCTACTTGGCCTTATTTCTAATTAATCATTGGGAATTTCATCAAAAGTTCACAAGTGTACAGATTCATTGATTCTTTACATGATTGAAGTGTTTAAATTCTCAATAGTAACTTAATGGTGGCAATATTCATCCTGCAACAACAACTGACAACAAACAAAAGCAGTAAATTCTTACTAGTGATGTCTGAAAAGGATAAGACGTACGTAGCCTTATCCCTACACGTTTCGGGCAAAGAGGTTGTTCTGATAGACCCTCTTGATCCCTATTCAACCTGCCCATTTAACAAACTCCATTTTGCTCATTGAGCCAATTAGCAACCCCCTCCCCCCACCCCACCCCACCCTTTTTTTGGCTCAATTTTATTATCTTGTTTTTAATTAAGGAATGAAAATTCATATGTACAAGATGTAAGCTTCTTTTTTATTTTGGATTCTTTTTTTTTTGTATACATTTAAGCTTCATCTTGAGCTAGACTTAATTGTAATGACGAGTAATTTTTTTCTTTTAATGATGTGATAATATTTTCTTGGAATTGAAGGGAAATTGAGTGAGGTGTTGAAGATGGGACTATACTCTATACTATGAAGTCATGAGGGAGAAAAAAAAAGGTACATTATGTATTGTAAACAAAGATAAGTGAGCTCAAAGGTGGTTGTTTAGTGACCTACCAAATAACATGACAACCCATTCTCATTTCCCTTTCTTAGTCTCACAATATTGCTAGTGCTTTTCAATTAATATCTTTAATGCTATACACAAAACTCTAACTTGAACGGTTATCACGCAACTGAAAAAGGAAGACTTAGTAGATTGGACCACCTCTACACTTGAAAAAAAATAAAGAAATATCAGTAGTAAACTACTAAACTTATCTAGTTTGATTGATTAAATTGCAAAGTTAAGAGACCTTACACTCCACAATATTCTATATTGTTCATTTGCCTAGTCCATTTTTTCTACAAAACCTAATTCGAGGTGCAATTTGTTCAAGATTGGCACTTATCTTTAAATTTCGAACACAAGTGCCAATCCCTAGTTTCTCATGTGAGAAATAACTCAGCCAACCCTTGCGGTATTATTCTATTCAAAAGTTATTGATCACTTTATGAATTTATAACAATAGATATAAGTTGAGGGCCAATCATAGCAAGTCGTAACATATCATAAATCTAATAAAGAAAAAAGATAACGAGAAATGTCCATATAGCAACAGAAAACATAGGGAGGTTCAGAGCCTTACAATCATATTTCTTTTGATATGCCCTCTTTCTGCTTTTGTTTGTGGGTTCTCACTCTGTACTTTGCTCTGTATCTCTAGAGCCCTCCATGGGGAGAGAGTAGAACCCCTTTTCTGACTCTTCTTCTGGTATTTATAGGTGTGAATTTTATAAGTTGACCCCCGAAGGCTGGGCCCACATTAGGGAATTATTGTTTAGATATCACCGATAGGTCGTAACCTTGATAACCTTTTTAGGCGGATATGAAAGATATCTTTAATTAAGAGTGATCGTAGCACTTATTATTCTTGCATTAGCCGAGAAGAAAGGTTAATCTCGTTGACAGTCGTAGAGTTGGATTCTGACCCATACAAGTATAAAAAATATGGGAAACCTTTACTAAACAAATCAACATAATTGTTGCCTGGGCTTGTATTGATTTTTCTGTTCTTGGGAATCAGCCCTTGCCACTTTATACCATGTTTGGTTGAAGTTAAAAGAAGAGGTGACTGAAAGAGTGAAAAAAAAAGTTCAGTGTAACAATTTATATGTCCTTTATGTGGTAAGAGAAAATTGAAATAAAATTGGAGAGTAAGGAAAACGTTGAGTGTAATGAGCTATTTCCTTTAAGCTTTATCTTTCCAAAATTGTACATAAACAGGAAAGTATATCACTTTTAATACCTTTCCGATTACTAACAATTGGATGTAAGCCATCAAGTTTTAAAGTAAGTAAATTACTTTGTTGCTGTACCAGCGATTGGACGTAAACCATCAAATTTTTACTTAATAATAAGTAAACGTTAGCAATATGGGAACTTTATACGGAGATTAAATTTTTTATACTTCAGACTGAATGCTCCCCTGCAATTTAAACGTATAAGAGCAGTTGCTTATTCAAATCTTAAGTAGTCCAATCTATTGAGTGTAACTCAAATTTTGAATCTTTAATTTTGAAACATAAACTTATTTTTCGAATTTTAACAATCCAATACATGGTTCGATACCCAAATCTACTCCAAATAAACTCAAATTTGAAGCATAACTTTCAAATAACAAAAAGAACAAATTTTAATCATCAAATTGTTTAAACAATACAAATTTAACAAACCACTTTTGCAACTAAGAAGAAAAAGAAAAAATCTCTAAGCACAAAAAAAAAAAAAATATTAAAGAAGAAGAGAAAAATATATGTATATGAAGTTTTCCAGCAACAACAACATCAACAACAACAACTACCCAGTATAGTCTCACAGGGTGGGGTCTGGGGAAGATAATATGTACGCAGGCCTTACCCCTACCCGATATGGCAAAGAGGTTGTTTCCAATCGACCCTCGGCGAAAGATCGAGAAAAGAAAAAATAAAAACAAAAACAAAAAGCATTAGTGACTCTAGAATAAACCACAAAAAAACTCACATATAAAAGGACAAAGTAAACAAAGCAACAACATGAACAAAAGACATTAGTAATTCTAGGAGTAGTCACCTGGAGAATGGCATGCAATATCCTACATCAAGCCTATCGGGAACCCCCCCCCCGACCTATCCCTACCTCGCGAAATAATAGAAGCCCATATCATACAACCTTGATACTAGATCTCCAGACTTTCCTATCAAGGGCTATGTCCTCGGAAATCCGCATAATAGCCATGTCCTGCCCAATCACTTCTTCTCAATACCTCTTGGGCCTCCCTATGCCATGACTCGCGCCAACTACCGTCATCCGCTCGCAACTCCTCACCGGTGCATCGGGGCTTCTACTCCGCACAATCCCGAACTACCTGGGTCGTTGCCCTATTAGATTCCTGCTTAGACTTGAGGACACAAATAGTGTCTTCTAGCGCCTTCGCCCTTACCAAAGCCGACACCCGAGCATCCTCATCTCTCTATATCTCGGCCACTTTATTTTTTAGCTCATTCACCTTCTCTGTCCATTCTGCACTCAAAGCGTCACCTCTAGTAGCATTTTTCTCAAGTTCAGCTCGTAAAGATAGCATACAAGACTCCCGACGCAAGCCTCCATTTCGACCACCCGGCCCCTATTCGGCGAGTGACATCTTCGTCGATCTCTCCGTCTCCATGAATCATCGACCCAAGATATCTGAAATCGTCCTTCTTGGCGATGACTTGAGAACCAAGCTTCCCGTCCCTACCAACTCCTTCTTCCCTCGGCTCGGAGCTAAACTTGCACTCCAAGTATTCAGTCTTAGACCTGCTTAGTCTGAAACCCTTTGACTCGAGGGTCTGTCTCCAAACTTCTAACCTCTCATTAATACCGACCCTCGATTCGTTTATTAAGACAATATCGTCAGCGAATAGCATACATCATGGCACGTCTCCTTGCCGAGTTAGAGCATCCATTACCAAACCAAATAGGAGGGGGCTGAGCGCCGATCCTTGGTAAAGCCCCATTACCATCGGAAAGTGGTCTGAGTCACCACCCACCATCCTAACTCTCATCTTAGCGCCATCATACAAATCCTTCATCATCCTAATGTAGGTCTCCGGCACGCTCTTCGCCTCTAGGCACCTCCATAACACCTCTCTTGAAAACTTATCGTACACCTTCTCCAAGTCGATAAACACTATCTGCAAGTCCTTCTTCTTGTCCCTAACCTTTTCCACCAATCTCCTGATAAGGTGGATAGCTTTTGTTGTGGAGCGGCCCGGCATAAAACCAAATTAGTTCACAGAGATAGACGTCATCGCCCTCACCCTCGCCTCAACCACCCGCTCCCATACTTTCATAGTGTGGATTAGTAATTTGATGCCTTTATAGTTATTACAACACTGAATATTACCTTTGTTCTTATACACAGGCACAACTGTGCTCCACCTCCACTCCTCTGGCATCTTCTTGGACCTGAATATCGCATTGAACAACCTGGACATCCACTCCATTCCTGCCCTACCCATGCATTTTCAAAACTCTACCGGGATTTCGTCTGGTCTGGTCGCTCGACCCCTACTCATCCTACGCAACACCCCCACAACCTCATCCACCCTAATGCTCTTACAGAACCCTAGATCCCTATGGCGCTCTAAGTACCTCAGCTCCCATGACTGTATGTCTTGATCCCTTTCCTCGTTGAGCAGGTCTCGGAAGTACGCTTGCCACCCCTGCTTGACCTGGGCCTCCCCCATCACAACTCTAGCATCCTTGTCTTTGATTCACCTAACTCGATCCAAGTCCCGCGCATTCTTCTCCCTCATTTTAGCCAACCTAAACAACTTCATGTCCCCTCATTTCTCCCCTAGTTCCTCATATATGTGCCCAAATGCTGCATATTTTGCTTATGTGACCGCCAACTTCGCCTCCCTCCTCGCATCCTTATAGCGTTCCATGTTCACTCTCCTTTTCTCCTCGCTCGAGCTCTCTGCAATCTAAGCAAACGTCGCCTTCTTCGCCTCCACTTTTTCATGGACAACCTCGTTCCACCACCAGTCACCTTGATGCCTGTCTGAATATCCCTTGGCTACTCCGAGCATATCTCGTGCTGCCTCCATGACCAGATCCGTCGTCACAGTCCACATAGCATCCGCTTCCCCAAAACTTCTCCAAGCACCTCCATAAACTAACCTCCTTTCCAACTCCAAGGCATTCTCCTTTCCAGCAATAAGGTACAAATTCAATGGGTAACACAAAAGTGGGTGTCACGTGAAAATTTTACAACTTCAAGCAATCTCACTTTCCGTTTTAGGTAAATTACTTGGGAACCTTACAAAAATGTCCCGAATAAATCATAACTTACCAACGTCTAGCCATTAATCGCAGATATATCATAACTAGCCAAATATATAAAAATTAAAAACACAAATAAATAAAATTCTTTCTCTCCAAGAATTACACGCAAAGATCTCCTTCCATATTCTAAAGCGCGATCAGCAACACTAGATGCAATACGGAAAGGAAATATCAGTGGAATAGGTAGCAAACAAGGTTCTAAAAATTTAAGCGAAAAAAGATTTTTTTTCAATTCGTTGAAAACATATACATGAGTCAATATATAAAATTTGAGAAAGATTGCAGGTGATATAGATTGATTTGGTATCAAAATTCGTAGTTAAAATCGAGATCAAGTTTTTTTTATACGACACAAGTATCAAACATGTATCACGCATGTATCTCTCACACATGCATACATGAATATACATGTGATACACATTTGATACAATTATGAACATACGTGATACACAAATAACATATAGTGTGATACACATTATTATTTTTCATGTTTATATTCTACTTCAAAATTTTAATTTATACCACCTCAAAACACCACGAAATCATTCCAAAACTGAGATTCAAACTCTACTCAAAGAAAAAAAATACTTTTTTTGGCTACAATTATTTAATTAGATAATATTGATAATGTTTATAAATTGATAAATTTTTATAATAAGCTACTTATAAATAGACATAACTGGTAGTTTCAGCTACTTTTTCACTAATTTGAGCTTAGGCCTCTATTCATACTAGGCCGATCTTAACAAGGCTGGCATTCATTAACTGGACTCTTTACTTTGGGTCACAAAAAGAAGTAAAAGTTAGGCCCATTCTCTGAAAATGCAATAAACTCAACGTGGGAAAAGCAGCCATTGACTAAAAAGTCCATGGCTTAACGTAAAACCTTGTGCTCCTCGTTGATCTCCTCTTTTCCCTTTCTGCTTCTGCAGCTATGGCGTCTACAATAACACGCAGATTTACAACCAAACTTCTTAAAAATCCTTCTTCTTTTTCTTCTCCACTTTCATTCCTCAGGAATCCCAAAACAAATACAAAATTTTCAACCTTCTCCAATTCCTATATCAGATCAACTCCTTTTGTCCAGAGTCAAAGTCAGCTACCATTTCGTGGGACAATTCAAAACTCTATTAAACCCAATATATCACTTTCCCAAAATCAAATTAATTATAAAACCCCCAAATTTCATGCTCAGGGATTTTTACCGAGATACATTTCATCTAGTGATGGTGGAAACCCTAGAAACCCCACTGAGTATCCAAGTCAAACCCCTGAAATTAAGCACCAGGAGATCACAGGCCCAACTGTTGAGCGTGATGTTTCACCACTTGGAAATGAGACCCGTGAAGTGCTTGATAAAATGCTTAAAACAATGTACAGTTTGAGCAAAGGATTTGCTGTGCTTGGGCTTGTTCAGCTTGGTTTAGGAGCTTGGATCACTTACAGGACTCAGTCCTCCCCAATTCCTGAGATCTCAATACAGAGTTTCTTGGCTTTTGGGTTACCATTTTCTCTTGCATTCATGTTGAGGCGAGCGCTGAAGCCGATTTACTTCTTCAGGAAAATGGAAGAACAAGGTAGGCTGCAGATTTTGACTCTTACGCTCCAGGCTTCTAAGCAGTTGAACTTGTTTTTTGTTCGCGTTCAGGGTGTTACTTACTCATGTATTGCTGTTACTTCTCTTGGATTGATCCTTGTTGTATTCTCTAGATTCAGCAATTAATTTTCCCTTAGTATTAATACATGATCAATAGGGAAGCTGAATAAAAGTTGGCAATTTTGAATGTTCTGCTCTTTCGATTTGGAAATGAAGCTTTTGTTGTTTGACAAGTTTTTGGTTGCCCTGTGATTTAAGTAGTTGCAAGAAATGTTTGATGTTGAATTTGTAAGCTGAATGCTGATAAAGATTTTATGGGAAAGCTTTAGCAGTGACTTCTGCAATTCAATGTTGATTACAGAAGAAAATCTATCATACCCTTTTTTGGTATAAGTATATGGTATTCGGAAACCACTACCCACTGACCAGACTAATCTGGGTTAGCGACTTGTAGGGATCATTTTTCGAGAAGCGCTCCTATCAGGGGTTTCTATATTCATAGGACTCAATTCTGAGACCTCTGCTTAAGAGTGAAGGGATCCCATCCGTCCAATCTATCTTACCTTCGTTTTTGCTATTTCACACTTCCATTGATGGAGATATTTGGTCCACCCCTTACAAAACTGGCTGTGGTAGAACCACCAGAAGTCAATGTCATGCACAATATAGAGAAACTGGCAGATCAAGTAAAGAACTATGAATCATTTATCAAGTTGCTTAAGGTATATTTGTTATTAACATCTAGCAGCACATTTACACCTGCATGCATTGAAGTAGAACAATTTTCTTTACAAAAAATATATAGCAAAGTCGGAAGCTCGGGTGTGATCCTTTACATTTGTTACTTAGTATGTTCCTTTACATTTGTGACTTAGTATGTTCCATCTCTTTAGCCGAGGATCTATCAAAAACAGTCTCTCTTTCTCCTTTACATTTGTGACTTAGTATGTTCCTTTACATTTGTGACTTAGTATGTTCCATCTCTTTAGCCGAGGATCTATCAGAAACAGTCTCTCTTTCTCCCCTTCCAGGGTAGGAGTAACGCTGCATACATCTTATCCTCCCCAGCCCCCACTTGTGGGATTACACTGGCTTGTTATTATTGTTATGCTCCTTGAGGAATATAGTAATATTTTTAAAGTTCCAAATGGAGATTGTGTTATCAAGGTTGAAAAAAGAACAAAGAACAGAGACATTCTAAAGCTGGAATTTCCTTACCCCCGTAAATTGCCCGATCAATTTTTTTTAATTTCGTTAGCTCCCTGAACTTAGCTTAGCCAACATTGTAATGGTGCTAGCACTGTTTTTGTTTTTTGTAACAACTTTGCATCTTGTTGATGCCTTTCAATGATATGGCTCTTACTTCATAAAAAATAAATAAAGAAAAGAAGAAAAAAGAAAGAATAGAGACATCCTTCACTGAAAGACATCATATATAGTAAATCCAGCACCAGATTCAGACATGTCTCAGTCTGTGTAGCATAGAAAATTAGAAATTGGTCAAAGATGTTGTCCATTTCATTTCAGCAATTGTTTTGGTGGAAAGTGTGGTTGTAGTTAGTTTGTCCGAGCCTACTTTTGTTTCGTTTCCAGGAGTTTGATAAATGAGATTTAATTTCCATTTAGAAAAGTCAATTTGACTGTGTTGTATGATGCTGCAATTGCTGATTGTTATATTATCAACTGTTCTACCAGTTCATATAAAATACTATTCAACCTGAAGTAGGGAATATTATGAGACATGTTGTATATCTGGACACGAATTGAATATGATTCTAGAAGAGCTTGTATCAAGATTGGACCGAGTAGTTGAGTGATCTCAAGCTTTACATATTGTTTAATGTTGTTGGAACGCGTAATTATGAGCAATGTAAGTTGCTTGAATCTTCATTTCTTGCACACCTTTTTTAGCGAATGCACCCCTGCATTTTGAGCCCAAACCCATATAACCCGCCGAACTAGCCCAAAGATTAATGGGTTGGACTACAACCATTTTAGCTTATGAGTCAATTTGGGTTGTGCCTAAGTTAACCCATTATTTTCTATAGCTCATTCTGACCCATTTAACAGCCCAAATATAACCCATGAAACTCATCCAAAACAAAGTATCTCAACCTAACTTATTTAGAAATTTACTTAGTTGCTCCAATTTTTTTATTTTTTGTATTTTTAATTTTCCGTTCTTTTGTTTTTCTACGCCACTCACCTACCCCACCACATCCCACCCAACCCCTACACCCACACCCCGCACAAAATCCCTATAAAAGATAATTTCTTTTTTTTGTATTTTTAATTTTTAATTATTTTATTACATCACCCATCCTACCCATACCCTCCCCAATATCCCTACCCCCAACCTACCCCGATGCAAACCCCTTAAATTTTTCTACTTTTTATTTTTATTTTAGTTTTAGATTTCTATTTCTTGTTTTTTAATTTTTCTGTCATCCCACCCCACCCCACCATAACCACCCTCCCCGGCGCGAACCCTAAAAATTTTTATTTTTTATTTTTATTTTTAAATTTCTAATTTTTTATTTTTCAGTTTTTCTGCCACCCCACCACATCTCACCCCCATCCTATCAATACCCCCTCCCCCACACACATACCTTACCCCACGGTGCCAAACCCCTAAAAAATTTTATTTTTTATTTTTATTTTTAAATTTCTATTTTTTATTTTTTAATTTTTCTACCACCCCACCATACCCCCTATCCCCTAGCCCCTACCCTTAACCCTACCCCGCCATGCAAAATTCCTAAAAAATTCATTTTTTTTGTTGTATTTTTAATTTTCTATTGTTTTATTTTTCTACCCCTCTCATGCCCCCTCCCCCTCACCCCCACCCCGGGCGCAAACCCCCTAAAAAAAATTATATGCAAGATGAGCATGATTTTAAATTGGGTCATGTTGGGCGGATTGGGTTATGACCCATTGTTTAGCCCATCTTGACTCGGCCCATCTTAACCCAAAATTCACTTTGGGTTGGGTTGGGCAATTACCCATTTATTGACTAACCCATTTTGACCCGCCCAAATTCAGTCCAACCCGCCCATTTGCCACCCCTAAATGCACTTTACGTGATTCTTGTCTCGTCTTAGTATGAAATGTTAGGAGTAATTTATAAATGGAATTTAGCAGCTAAGAAATAGGGGTTCATAATTTCTTGCTGGTTTCCTGGAAGCTGGAAAAGTCATTTTTCCTCGAGGGTTTCTTCAGAATCGACAATTTAATAAGTTAAGTTTCCCTACTTCCTTCCAGTGCTTCCTCATTTCTTCTCCAATCCTAATCAAATGTAATGTTTATTAGTTTGTGAAAAAATTTAAAACATAGAAATAAGAAAATTATAACACGTTTGTTTAAGTTTTTTCCACATTTGAAAATTTAAATCACGGAAATAAGTTTCTGAAGTTGCTTTTCAAAGCAAGTTACTGCCATTCACAAAAGTCTCAAAATCTTCAAAAAGATAATAACTGTCGAAACATGTTCTCCTTTTGCACAGACATTATTTTCAAAAATGAATTTTTCAATTTCAAAACTCGAAACCTTTACCCTATATGAATGTAATAAAAAATGGTAATAGAAAAATGTACGGTAATCTAACCAACTAAAATAGTGAAACGTTCAAATGTAACTAAGCTTGAAAATTTGGTGTGCAAGTGTGCAGCAGAAACCATGACAAATAAATTCTCAGGGCTCATTTTTTTTTTTTATATAAATCTCAAACTAATACAATGCCTCTGCCTTGACCATGAAATGGGATGACATTCTCTTAGGAATTCAGTACCACGAAAAGACGAGTTTGCTTATTTTGCACTTTTAATTAAAGAATAAATGAAATGGTAATTGGCATTGATTGTTAAATACCCACACCCCAATGTGAATTTATATGCATAATTAGAATGTAAAAAAAAGACAAATTTAGTGAAAAAGATTCAAAATTTGTATGTATACAAAAGAATTTGTGTTTACATTTTACCTTATTTACACTCTATAAATAGGATTCAATTGAATCTTCCCATCATATAGCTCGGCTTGTGATCCTTAATACGAGCTACACATGGCACTAGTAACAGGGGTCCGACACAAGGGACACGTTTCTTTGTCTTCTAACCAACGACTAACACAAGCAAAATGAAATCCATGGCAACAAGGGGAAAGTATCAAACACATCTCCCCTTTTTTAATATCTGCAATACAAATTGAACAATCACTGTTTTTCGCTTTAATTTCTTCCTCGCAAACATCTATTACTACTTCAGCAGCTGAATTTTCCGGCGGACATGGATTTGCCCGATCTCCGGCTGCGATTTCCTCGACATTATTCGAATCACAACACCTAAACTTTTTCTTCAGTATGATAAATAATGGCACAAGCAAAAAGACAAAGGTAATAAAAAAGACATAAGTTCCGTTGATTTTTGGCATCGGTTTGGTGGTGACAAATTAGCAGAATTTCGCACGTAGGGGCGAGGAGTTTGAAGATATAGAAGAAGAAGGCAACACAAGCTGGTTACGTGTAAGAATTATCAATGATTTAATACGTCATTTTTGCGAGCTTAGACTAATTTTTCTTTTTCTTTTTCTTTTCCTTTTTTCTTAACAGGGAAAGAAGTGGAAATTAAAAACTTTTTATTTTGACGTGGGCTGGGTCAGGTCTTTACTATTTATGCATTATATGGAGAGGAAACGGTCCAATTTAGGCGAATTCAAAAGTCACCGTCTACGCGCTTTTTTATTTATTTTTAAATTGTCTAGAACACATTTTTATTTATACTTTATTTTTATTCCTGTCAGATTATTGAGATGGGCAGAAGTTTGGTACTGCTAGTAATATTGTACCTCTTGCTACAAAATTTGAACGTTAATATTAAAATTTTAAGCCCAATAATGTATTAAAATGCAACTAATTTCTTCCAAAAGAAAGGTATGCTAGTGTCCTCAACATTTTCAATTATTATCGGACAAAAAGAAGAATTTTCAACTACATACTTGTCCCATTTTATGTGATTCATTAACTCAAAGTTTAAGAAATATAATTTTTAAAAAGATTTATGATCTAAAACAATTTTTTATATTTGGTGTGTTTATAAATTATTTTAATAGATTTAAAACAAAGAGTCTAAACTAAATTATTTTAAAATATAAAAATATTTCTTCCGTCTAAATTTACTGGTCCATTATTAACTTGTCACACTTCTTAAGAAATGATAAATAAGATCACAATTTTACTATAAAGCTCTTAATTATTATTATTGAAAAATTAATTTTGACTATTATAAATCTAAACTGTTGGAAAATAATAAGGATAAATTATGTATAAGATGATAAATTATTATTAGTTTTTTAAAAACAAATAAAAATAAATGAGTATTATTTTAAATATAATGGACAAATAATCTTCAAACGAACCTTAATAGCAAAGGATGTGGTACAGTGGATAAGACTGCTGTTCCCTTGACTAGAGGTCTTACTCAAGCTTTAACGTGGACACCGGATACGGAAATTAAAAAAAAAAAGGATAGTGTATTCATAAATTGGTAAATTAGACGAAGTACTAGTATATTATATAGGCCTGTTCCCCACTTTCAAATTTATTAGTCTTCTCTCTCCTCTCTCTCTCCCTCTCTCTAGATTTTCTCCTTATTGTGGATTGCTTCTCCGCAATAGGGGCGTTAATCTCGGTGCTCCTAAATCCTTATCCTCAGTGTTCCTTGGATTTCAGGTGAACTTCATTTTTTCTTGAATCTATTAATTTGTGCATTTTTGCTTTTATCTATTGGATCTGTTCAAATCGCTAAGCTTATTGTACTGATTTGTTTCTTTTACTTCTTTTTTTTTTTTTGCTGTGATTTTTATCTAAATTTTCTTCCCGGATTATCACTTGCGGCTATCTTTTTCTACTCTTTAGTGAAACAATCTGCACTTTTGGCTGTCGTTTTAATCTCGTTTTATTTCTGGGTTTTAAGGAATTCAGCATAAAGCAGTAAGCCAGATGAATTGGGAAAAGAAGATTAGTAAAAGTTTATTTTTATAAGGAAAGCTTTTCACTCTTCACTTTTTACGTTTTTGAGTTATTTTGAAGATGCATAGAGAATCGGGCCCGCTTATTCCTTGAATTTTTGATATATTATTGAAGGGCTGTTAAATGTGTTCTTGGATGCCCCCTATTGGATAGCCCCTTAAGAACCAAAAGGAAAAAAAACTTTTTACTGTCCTTTCTCTGATCAAATACTTAGTACTAGTTTGTGTGCTTGAATCTTAGACTTGGCTACTTTAACTAACATCATGTCTCTCTATCCTCGAGATAATTATTATTGTATTTTTCCTCTTCCTGCACAAAGTTAAGCTTTGAGCCCTTTTTCATCATTTCTGCAGTTTTTGATGATCTATTAGTGTATTGTCAATCTTATAGATGTAGAATATATTAACTTCCACTCTAAATGTAGGTCAGCAGGATGTTCAAGTGTATGTATAGCTTATTTCTTGCTAACTAATTTGGCTGTTAATACCTACGGTTAATAGCTTTTGCTTGCTTTTTTCTCCAGGTACATTCCTAATTTAGTTGAACACTTCCTAGTTCCTACTTAATCAAGTTTACCTCTTACCCATTGAAAATGTTCGGGCTTAAGAAGTCGCCCTTGCATCTGAATGCTAAAAACCACTCTGCGAATCCTGGATTCCATGGTTATTCTAGTTCAAATCCTTTTGATTCTGACAATGAATCTGACAGCAAGCCAACTATAACACCGGCAAGGAGAACTTCATCAGAGCCTTCTCTAATTACTCCACATTTGAGTACAAACCCTTTTGATGACGATGATATTAAAGGGACTCATTCATCTGCTTACTCCACGACTAAAACATCAAGAAACAGATACAAGAATGACTTCCGGGACTCTGGAGGATTTGAGAACCAAACAGTACAGGAGTTGGAAAACTATGCTGTACACAAGGCTGAAGAGACAACAAAGACTGTTAACAGCTGCCTGAGGATTGCTGAAGACATGAGACAGGACGCAACAAAAACTTTGATCACCTTACATCAGCAAGGTGAACAAATTACAAGAACCCACACAACTGCAGCTGACATTGACCATGACCTTAGCAGAGTATGGTTTTTTTTAAGTCTACTGCATTTTGTAGTTTGCAAAAAAATTTATTTTTGGATTAACATTACCCTTTATATCATCATGGATTGCCAATACCCATCTGTTTTTCTTGTTTCTGCAACTTTTCGTTCTTTAGTATTTCATTGAATAACTCAAATATTGTTTGAAATTTATGCTGTCTGTTAGGTTACTTCCTTGTTCATTCTGAGATGAAACTTTATAGTCTTTAGGAGGGCATATAGATTTTGTTTATCACCAGTCTGCTTCAACCCGTTCCACCTACAAGTCCTTAACCTACAGTTGTCCCATAACTACCAAATACTTTCTTACTATTTCCTTGATATGGAATATTTTTGGTATCTGTTATTTCCTTTTGCTGCTGTTGTTATCAATTGGAAACTAAAGCTTGAAATTTGATTACAGGGTGAAAAACTCTTGGGCAGTCTAGGAGGCTTGTTTTCTAAGACTTGGAAGCCTAAGAAGACTCGCCCAATTACAGGACCAGTAATTACTAGAGGTTACTCATCTGATTTTGTGCTTGTTCATTTAATATGCCTTGGTGTTCATGAGTAGGGAAAGAAATAACTAACTGGACATTCAGATATAGAAGGCATTAATAAACTGTGGGGAGGTTGTGGCTATTGAGAAAGATTGCTGATTATCTGTTACTATGGCAGATGATCCAGTTCAAAAAAAGGGTAACCACCTGGAGCAGAGAGAGAAGTTGGGGTTGAGCTCTGCACCTAAGGGACGCTCAAGTTCACGAACACCACCACCAGAACCTACAAATGCACTACAGCAAATTGAGGTACATGTGTGTCACTTGGCACAAAATAGAAACGGATATTAAGAACTCTATATCAATGGTTCAGAAAATTGACATTGGCTCTAGCCTGTTGCGTGATAGGAAGATATACTTGTTCTCAAGTTAGTTTTATCATAGTGTGAAGAGTTGCGACCAATATGTCAACTACTCGTGGCGAAGGCTTTCCTTTTTCTTTCCTTAAATGTGCTCCATCAACAAGTTGAAGTTGCACAATATTTCATCTAAGCGTTCTATCCATTTGTTTTAAAGGGGAGCCTTGAAGCAACGGTATAGTTGTCTGACCTATAGATTACGGGTTTGAACCGTGGAATCAGCCACTAACGCTTGTGTTAGATAGGCTGCCTGCATCACAACCCTTGGTTGTGGCCTTCCCCTTGACCCTATGTGAACACGAGATGCTTTGCACCAGGGCTGCCCTTTTTTTCTTCTATCCATTTGTTTGCATTCTCTATCTTAGAACGGTGAGGACCCTTCTTATGATGCATTCTCTATCTTAGAATGGTGAAAACTGCATGGCTTGTTTTCTTAGACTGGGAAGCCTAACTGCCTAAGAAGACCCGCACTGGGCAGTCTTTTATTTTTTATTTTTTGAATTTGTACCGGGTGTCTGAGTCTCTTTAAGAGCCCCGACTAATCCGGGGGTGCACAGGCCCTCGGCAAGGAGTTTCCTGCAAGTGCACCATGGTAAATTCAAGTTTTACCGCAGTCTTGGAGGCTTGTTTTCTAAGCATCTATGTGTTTTCTCGCATTGTGAAAGCATTCGAAACAGCACTAATCAGTTTGAAAATTTGACAGGTTGAGAAGGCAAAGCAAGATGACGCATTATCAGATCTCAGTAACCTGTTGGGAGAACTCAAAGATATGGCTCTTGACATGGGATCTGAAATTGGGAGGTTAGTGTTTAAGATTGTGAAATTTTCTTTAAGGACTATGAGCCTCCTTGCTCTTTCCTGGCTCCCCCTTTTTCTTTTTATGTACTTCCATGATCACTGTACTAGTGTGTATTTTTCTAATCACTTCTGAACATTTCTGCATATATTGTTGGATATTGCAGGCAGAACAAAGCCCTGGATCATCTTCAAGATGATGTGGATGAGCTCAATTTCCGAGTTAAAGGTGCCAACCAGCGTGGCCGCCGCTTACTTGGAAAGTAACCAGCATTTATCGTTTGGACCTACTGCATTAGCACGAGATATTAACATGCTCTTTTCTTGCAGTTGCTTTGTTATTTCAACTCCTCTATAGTCATTCACAAGTCCCTCATCTTCCTTCTCTTTTTCTTTTTCATTAATCCAATTCCTTTATCTGTTCTGTAATTTTTGTACACGGTTGAGATCGAGTTAATCAATTAATTTCCAGGTAATCTGACACATCAACAAATTGCTATGTAACTATTTTTAGGAAATAATGTTGTGCGCATTTAACAGTTTAGACATTGTTACGTCCCAACTTGGAAGTTGCTACCGATAGAACTGCAGATTTTACCTCTTTTTCTGGCAAAACTTGCTTTAGTTACTTTAATATTTTTCCATGTAATATTTTTTCATTATCTCTTTGTTAACCACTTTTCGGTGCTAGAGAACAGAACTTGTTGAGAATGTTCTAGCCATTAAGGCCTTTTCCGGTGTTTTTAAATATCACTAATGGCTTCCAACTTTCTTAATTGTCAGGAGAAACATTTTACTGATTGTCTGTCACTGAACTGCACAAAAAGCTTTTACTTTCTACCACTTTATCAATACAAACTTTTAGATTTCACTGCATCACTAAGGATACATGACTTTCTTTGCACGCCAGTTCATTTGCTTGAACCGAATTTCACCTTGAAGAAAAAAGGCGATATCACTCGCCTTGAAACCACTTAAAAATTGTGTGCACTGTTGCATATTCTTGTTCCTTTTTCTTTTGGTGGCTACAACAGCTAAACCAGTTTTTTGAGGCTGAAACTGATTCTAGACTTTTTAGTTTCTCGTTTTTTATGTTTATGAGTGTCATTAACACTGAACTCATATTGAATATGCCCGCTTAAGCAGCAATACGACTATAATATATATAAAAGGTTCATACAAACACCTAACTAATAAATAACTGAGGCTTAATCCATTACTTGAATGACCAACACCTAACATTCCCTGCATCATTCTTGCCATTTTATCACTCTGTTCTGGGGAAGACAAAGTTCATTTGTGTAGAGAACCCATCAAAATCTATGACATTGCAAGATACTTTGCCAGATGGTACAACAAAAAAACGCGTTTCAAAACGTATTTGCCGAGTAGCATTAAAACAGTTGCTGAACTGTACTCAAGATGTGGGGACAAACCACAAAAAAAACACTAAAATTTAAAGAGCACAACTGGCTTTTCCCTTATTGCTTTCTGAGATCAGATGCCTTTATATTCAAAGGAATCCCACTTGAATCAGCTCTCGCAGCTTCCAATATGCAACACAAGATATACGCAAAGGAACTCACAGTAACAGGGCAAGCTGGACAAAGAAATTAACTTCAATATAAAGAATTTCCGGTTCTAACACAGCAAGCTTTTCAGTTGTTAGGACTTTAAGAATGTCTTCATGAGTGTTGTATGTTGCAGTAAAAGCAAAAATTGGATAAAGAGGGAAGTTATGCCTCATTTGGTCCATTAGAAAACACGCAAAAGCTGAGCTAAGTCAAGGCAAAGGTTTTCGGAGTTAGACTTCCCTTCAGGAGTTCCTTTAAACAAACAGAAACGGAAGGCTGAAAGCTTGAGAAGGAACAGGGAAAAAGGAAGTAGAACTTTCTGGCCAGCATAATATTAAGAGAGGATGATACATGGAACTAAGAAAAGAGATTCTTTTTATCAGGTTGAGAAAGATATATTATAACCTTCTCTTGGCCTTGGGTTTTGCCCAAAGTTCTTGAAAGTAGCCTTCCCCTTTCAATTGATATTCTTCCAACTTCTCTAATCTAACTGATGACTTACATATAGTCCTACCACAAAGGTAACTCCACAAGAAACTAAGTTCACTTCAGTTCAATTCTTCATGGGTCCAAGTACCTACCCTCAAAAACATTAGCGAGTACTTCTTAGTGATAAACTTACAGTTTATTCTACAACATATTTACCCTCAATGGTTTGTTGAAGCTGCTATTCCTATTCCCTAATAAATCACAATATCACAGTAACAAACTTCTGCAAAAGACACAGCAAAATTCTACAATGATTATACACCAAACAATGCAGTATCAGTCAAATCCGAATCAAGGTACTCACGCAGTCACACAGCCAATAATTTGAAGAACTTATCCGGATCCATATACACACACACACTCTGGAATCCAAAGAACTACAGAAATGGCCGGCCAACAATGTCATAAGGGAATACATTCCATTAACCAGCTATTCACCAGGCAAATAAAAACCACAATCTCTAATCTATCTAACAAAGTAATTGTTCGTCAAGTTCAGTTTAGCTAACAAAATCATTCAAGTCAGAAAAGGTCAAGCCTTTATACGAAAAATCAATGCTTCCAAATACAAAACATAGGAGTATCAGCGAATGAACAATAATAATACACGGCAGTGCCTTTTATCACATTGGAAACCCTAGGGCTTTCCACAAAACACCATTCATAATTCACGGGATTCACATCGAACACTGCTGAACTATAGAACGCTCACAAAATTATTCTATTGTTTAATCAAAAGGGATTAAAAACGACGAAATTGAAGTTACTAGTTCACTTCCATAACGCTCTTGACCTTGGGGGCGTAGAGAGAGTAAACTATGGCCTGTCTCTTGGCGACCTCGAGCTGGGACCTACCTTCGGAGAAAGCAGCTGCGACCTTTGAGGGATCCGAGAGGTCTTTGTTCTGTCGAAACCCATCGATTGTCCGGCGCTTAGTGTATTCCCGGATGTTGTAATCGGGGAACTGACGCGCCGTCTTCAGAAGCGAACGGAAAAGGGTAAGGACTTCACCGCGTGACGGCGATGCCATGTTTTTTTCGAGAGAATTAACCAAAGGTTTTCAGATTCTGGCCTGCGATTGTGTTTGTCGACGCGGCGTGGAGGTTTATCTAGAAAAGTCTCGGCACCAAACTGGAATTCCTTCTTTTTTTCTCTTTCAATGAGGAATATTTAAACTTTTGTTTATTTTTTCTAATAAAGACCAAAAAAGAAAATAAGCTTCTTTTGTTTTTCGTCATGAAATATAGCTTTAGTATTCCACATTTGATCCCTTATAGTTTGAAAAAATATTTAGTTCTTATCATTGTAGTGTACGATTATACTATTTAGCATTCAATTGATAGAGGTTTATTCTGTCCACTAATATTGTTTCAATTTTTTTATAAATTTTATTAAGTAATTATTATCCGACGTTTACAATTTATTTTTTTTATTTTAAGTTTAAAATCCATCAAAAGTTTGAAATTTGTTGAGTATTATGACACTAAAATTTGAAATTTAACAATAACCGAGACAAAGAATAGTAATCCATTCCTTATTTTTCAAATTAATATTTATATTCTTGTGCTGACGAAACTATGTGTGAAAAGTATACTGTATAGGGTAAGATATTACAACTATTTGTCAGTGATAAAAAGAAGGCAAAATACCTTAAACCACCTCCCCTCCCAAATTTGACATGAGTATTAGTCACAGCCTTAAACTATTTATGATTTCAATTATCTCCTCAACTTAGCCTTTTGAGAGTCATTATTACCTAGACGCTAATGTGGCAAAACGTATTGGTGTACTCGCCTGCGACTTGAATTTTTTCTATGTATGTGGCATTTTTTTGAAAAATAAAATATATTTTTATCTTTTTAAGTATGTTACTTCTTTAGATATTTTTTTTTCCGAATACAACTTACAATAAAACTTGAATAGAACTACATTACTTAGGCTAAAAATAATAAAGTTTTAGTTTGATAATTTTTTGAATTTGGCCTGAAATAAAGATTTGTACAATTGAAATAAATTGTCAAGGTATCTAAAAAGTTATAAAAAATACGTAATTTGATTTTTTTTATATAGCTCTAAGTTATGGTACTGTAATTTTTTTTTACAGGTTTTACTTGAAAAAGTAAAAATACACAGTTAAAATAAATAGTCATTGCATCAAAAGAAAAAAATAAAAAGAGTATAGTAGAGAAATAAAAATACACAGTTGAAGAAATTGTACACTCTTTTTATTCATTCTTTTGATGCAATGACACTTCATTTCAACTGTGTATTCTTACTTTTTTCAACTGTAAAAAAATACACTAGTATATATTATTAGAGCACCATAATTTAGATCTATATGAAAAAAATTATACCCAAAATAATTAATTTCAAACTACGTATTTTTTATAACTTTTAGATGCCTTGACTATTTATTTCAGCTGTATAAATCTTTATTTTCAGGTCAAATTCAAAAAAAGATTAACTAACACTTTATTATTTCTAGCAAAAAAAAAAATTAGCCTGAGTAATGTAGTCATATCCAAGTTTTATTATAAATTGTATTCGAAAAAATTTATCTAAAGAAGTAACATACTTAAAAAGGTAAGAATATATTTTATTTTCAGAAAAATGCCACATATATAGGAAAAGTTCATGTGGCAGGCGATTGCACCCACACTCTTTGTCACATCAACGTTCAGGGGGTAAGAGCTCTCAAACGGCCAAGTTCAAGGGCTAATTAAGGCCGCAAATAGTTTAAGGATGTAACTACGGGTATCAATGGATATTCGAAAACCGACCGAACCGTACCGCACGGAACCGATTTTTAGGTTTCTTAAAAAGAAACTATAGGTTTTTATATAAATATATATAGGTTTTTTATTTTGTAAAAATAAACCGAAAAAATATCGAACCATACCGAATAAATTTTACATGTGAAATATACAGTATTATACATATGATATATATATATATATATATATATATATATATATATATATATATATATATATATATATATATATATATATATATTTAGTAAGTTTAAAAATAATAATGCATTAAATTTTCTTTGGGTCTTGGAATTATGAAAACTATTACAAGCCAACAATTAATTAAACTCAAAATACTAATTCCTAAAACCTATTATGCTGCTTCTACTTAAACTAAGTTATTTCAAGTATCTTTATTAGCATGACACAAAGTATTCTAGCGATTATGAGTAGCAAACTATAATGTATTGAATATGTTTCCTTTCATAAAATTTAGATTTATCTTTTTGAATATTTAATCTTCTATAGACTTTATTCTTGAGTTCCACCTTGTTATATCTTTCAATTCGTGTGATTTTATATTTTCTTTGCCTTTGTGTGATTTCTTTTAAATTGTTGTAGAATAGTTGATAGATTTATACTCTAGCCATCTTCCTTTTTTCTTTTTTAGTTCATCACCCTTTAAACAGTAAAAATGTCTAGAGAGTATTGCTAAGTCCTCTAAAAGAACGTATTTTATTGCGTTCATTTTACTTTTACTGGTGAATTTTATATAATATTAAAAAATACCGAAAACTAACCGAACCGTACCAATACCGAAGAGAAATCGACATGATTGAGACGGTTTCGAAAAGTCTAATTTTGGTTATACATAATAGAATAACCGAAAAATTGGTAATGTATAAATTTTATAAAATAACCGGCCGAACTAAACCATTGACACCCCTAGCTGCAACTAATTATCGTGGTTAGGGGAGTTTTAAGGTATTTTGCCCGAAAAGAATAAACTTTGAACACCCTTGCATAGCTCACTCGCAAATGGTGTTCAACCCTTGTTGAATTTTCTAGCTTCGTCATGGTAACCTTGACATAGCCTTGTTTGGAAAATTTTACTTCTTCATTTATGCCAACTTCCTCTATTTGGAAACAGCCTCTCTACCCTAGGATAGGGATAAAGTCTTCATACACACTACCCTCCCCAAACCCCACTAAGTGGGATTATACTGGGTTATTGTTGTTGTTGTCGTCCTCAGAGGGAAATACATTAAACACTAACGAATTAATAAGAAGGGATAAAAGGAAATGTAAGTAACAGTAGTAGATGTGGAAGAGACAAAAATAATGGTGTATTGATTCTTATGAATTATTCCATATGAAGTTACAATTGACTATAGGGGACTGGTATTATTGAAGCCATATTAAGTCCAATGAAGGCATGAATACATTTTTGCTAAGTATAATGTGAGCTTTCAATAATACTTATCTACAACTGGGAGAATTAAAGTTGGGAAATACAATGAACTTGATGGACAATGGTGCAACGGATATTGGAGATTTGATATTTTCAAGAACTGGAGACAAACTTGGAATGTCTCCTGTTTCTGTGAGTTGTAATGGTTTCCCGTTGAGGAGCATAGTTCTGCTCTGAAGGTCCCCGCCTTCTGGAGTTAGATGATACTCTTCTCGATATAATGTAACATCTGATGATTTGCTTCCTATCCACGAAACAGTTTCTTTAAGACCGTGCACGAATGAGGTTTTCTTGTGATTTCTGTTGACACCAACTCGCAAGCTGGTATATGCACTGGATTGGATGTCGACGCCGTACTGAATCTGGTTGCTTAGATTGATCAGAAGTAAAGTCACACCTGCCTGCACGAAGGCAAAATCAGTAAGTTAATATGCTGTTTTTGGTCTTTCTCAGTAGTATGGATATGCAAATAATCAAGTAGAGATTTGAAGACAAATAGTACATACACATACGAGAAAAAAAAAAAGAAGAAGAGGAAAGTGGACTTAGTAACACCAAACTGGGTGTCATTTGATATATGCACAGGAGGGAATCAACTATAATCCTTTATTTTTGATGATCCATTATTTCAGAACAAAGCAAAATACAAGTAGCATAGAGCATAAGTTGAGACATTGGCGGCAATTCTGATGTGCAAGAACACAAAGGTTGGTTTTTGAACTAAGGCAAATGCCTCATGACAGAAAAAATCAAGTAAGGCTGATTGCATAGTCTAAACTGGAAGCAGTGTAACGTATTGCATCTAGCTATAAGTTCCCCCCTGCAGAGTTCTTAAATCCCAAATCATTTGGTCGTTATGTGTTAGAACTCTGAAATAATCCAAAACTATGTCAGAGAAGCACTTGAGCCGTTGCATCTTTGTAGTCTAACTAAGAGCAGCTCTGATGTTTGAGCCTTCACAAAATGTTAGATTGACCTTGTGCAGCAGAAGAAAAACAAACAAAAAAAATTCAGTGATTCCTTTTTGGGGAGCCTTCAAAGCACTTGGTATCAACATACCTTTCCGATGTAGTAAATAATGCATTTCAGATTACACAAGTGAAGCAGGATATAAATGGCACTCTTACTCTATCTTTTGTACAATGGGCATAAGAGCGCAAATATGGCGAGGTGCTGCTGCTAACATCAAGAACTTCTTTTCCCATCAGTCTATGCCAAAGAAGTGCACTGTATTTGAAAATGAACAGATCAGATACTTTTTAATTAGATTGTGAAGGACCTAACACAGAATATTAAAAAATAACAGCCTGCTACTTTGAATAATAGAGTGAAGTCGACAAAGGTAGTCAAGCACCTCACCTATAATAATCAGGATTTGGAACAAACGTGCTGGTATCAAGGAGCCCATAATGTCCCCCAATAAGAGTCTGCCGGCAGTATACTTTAGTATGATGCTTCGCCGCCATGCCAAGCTGATCTAAATACCTATAATTCATGTTTAAGGCAAGGCAAGAATGAAAAATAAAATCACATGCCTGAATTATGGTCTCTGGAATTGCTTCACTCGACTACTAGTTAATACTATAAATCAAATTAAGCAAGAAAATTTACCAAAAGCTATCTACAAAGGTGTTAGACACATTAGGACCTCCACTGTTGTAGGCTCCACCGGATTCTCCAACCCAAGCTGAAGCCCAAGGACCCTTCATTTCTATGGTTTGAGTAAGATTGCCAAATGTGTCTGATATTTTATTCAAGTATTGAGGATTCAAAATTTTATCTACAAGCTTGCTTCCTTCGGACCCTGAAACAGAGCACTTCTAGTTTAACTATTTGGAATGACATTAATAAATGGATCAGCTCCTTAATTTGGATAATACAAGCAGTTATATCACATCCAGAGCTGTGGGTTTATGAATTTAAAGCTTTTTCTTTTTTGTGTTGACATTTGATGTCAAGGAAACATCAATTTGATTGGTAACTAAACTATATCTCTTCTTTAATCATTGTGATAAAAAAATATTTCACATGTTGTATATTGAATATTATTGTCTACTACTTCTTATAAAAGATGAATCCAGAAAGATAAGAAACTCAAACGAATATAATCACTTACATATAGCTGATAAATGTTGAAAAAGGCCTCAACTCTAAGTAACGGCGAAAAGAATAAACCAGAATGACAACTATCTTCTCTAGAGACTAAATACACATTTCTAAAGAGCTTTCATAGGAAGAAATAGATTGGAGAAGTATCAATGTTCTAAGCATATATAATAAAGTATAAATTAGAAATGTTGAATTTCAAAACTAATATAGTATAAGAAAAGAAGAAAAAAACACAACAAACCTCAATGATATGAAAAAAGAAAATTGAGGTCTACATTATCCTCCTTCATTACTACCATGTGCAGTGCAAGATAAATTCAGTCTCTTTGATTATATAACATGATTAATCCCAGTGTCAAGCCAAAAGTATTTGTATGCAGCTTTTCCATCATCTCAAATGCTATTTCCAACAAAGTAACTCAAATGACAGCAAATGGAGACTAAGTGTCATAAGAAAAAGCATTTTTTAAATCCGTGATGAGTTTAATCTTGTGTTGAATATGCCTTAAATTTTCCAATACAAACTAGATTATAGAAATCAAGTGGATTCTTTATTTAGCTCCGTTTAATTAACAAAAAGATTTACACTAGCTCACCTGGGCCAAGATTATAAATATGATGTGTCAAGACGTTGACTATGCCAGGCCCTGAAACCTCAAGGAGCTTGCTGAACCACTCAGGACTGTAGAATCCTCCTGGTGCTAAGAGAAGAGGACGTTGGTCGAAATTCTTGTATACTTGGTCTATGAGATTGTGCAGATGGATAACATCTTTTCCGTACTGCACAGCATTAACACTTGCACCAATTCCCTGACCACTCAATTCATTTCCTGCAAAACCAGAAAAACCATGATTGAGGAAAGGAACCTCTCTGGTAAAGGAGAGATTTAAATAAAGTTGCAAGAAGAAAGAAATTATACCAAATTCCCATGAGTGTATCTGGTAGCCCTTGGAAACAGTGTATTTTATGAAATCGAGGGCATTGCTGGAATCCCAATTTCCTCCCCACGCATGCCAATTGACCCGTCGTCTCCCATATAACGCATTCAAACCAAATGTCACAATTGCTCTGCAGCAAAAGCAGTTGAATTCTATGAACTTCAAGGGAGAACTTTTAGAAGCATGGTAAGTTTTTTGACAGTCCTAGAGTTTTTTTTTAAATTTAGTTTTTCTGTATAAGTCATAGTCTGCAGTATCTGAAGAAATGCAAATTCAACAATACCCTACAAAGAATGGCAGTGCATTCTACATCTTTAGGTTTCTTGAATAGTCATGGTAATCAGGATTCAGAAGTAGTGACATCAAAGAGTCACGGATGCTAATTCAGGATGCATTTCTGAATGGACATATCAAAACCTACCTAGTATATCTTAATTCACCTTGTATTCATTCATCAATTAGAATAGAGTCATTCATAAAGATGAAAGTGGTCAAATTTGGGAATTAACCAAATTGGAGACGTGTGTTTCCTCAATAGCATCCGTAGATTGGAAAAAGAAACAGAAGAATAAGAATAGTATAGAGCAAGAACGTGCAGCCTAGGAGCAGACCAGATTACTAGCCAGGAAATTATAAGATGCTTACGCTGTTGAATACAATAGGATAAGAAGTACAAAATTAAATAATCTTACTCTGTCTTCGTGAAAAGGTTGTTAAGCTCATCCCATCTTTTCATATGTAAGCATCCCTTTGAGAATCCAAACAACACGTCCTTCTGCTTGGTGAATGGATGGCAAGGAGATTTCAAGTTGCCTACACCGTATATTACTTTGTCTTGTAAAGAACCTCCGAGTCGTAATCTCAATCCCTTGAAAGCTGTATCACCAATAAAAGTAAATCAGAGAAGGCAGAAATATAAGTGACATTGAAAAAGAAGTCTAGTTTGCTCAGTCTATAAGTAGAGCACTTCAGATTTTAAGGTGAAATGACAGCATGTCTGAGTCTCATTTGCTAATTATGGTAATAACAGAAACAAATTGGAAATAAGTTAAAATTATGACATAATGGGTCATGCAAACCTCGTATAGCATTTTCCAGAAATGGGTGAGATAAATCCTGACAAATCAAAACACATTTAGAAAGATTGACCACTCATTTCTTAATCAGAACCTCGATAAGATATTTATACGTTAATATTGAAGAAACAACTTACCAGATTTATAATAGATGCCAAGTCCCACGGACATTGTTTGTAGTTACACTTCTCTTTCGGCCACCAATCAAGGGTAGCACAAATGTAATTATCATCTGTCCAGGCAATTTTCACAGATGTATCAATCACAAGCTCTGTATCTTCAACTGTTTGCGCTGAAAATACAGGAAACAGCGCCAGAATAATTAACAACAAGGTTCGAAAGTCCATTAGAAGCACGACGACTTCACCACTGTTTGAACCGAGTCATATACTGCCAAGAGGAATTAAACAAATAAATGTTAAGAGGCTTTTAAAGATTTTCTTATTCTCAAAACGACAAAAAGAAATAGATCAGTCAAAAAGTTTGCAACTCTATTCTTGAGCAGCTCAAGAAATTGACTCATTAATTTTTGCCAACCAAAAACTTCATGGGATAAAAATGTATAAAGTAACTTAGATACTCCAGTACCCTTCTGGAAGTTATGAAATAAATTTCTTATTTCTTGGATAAATGAGATAGCGAGTAGTAATTTTGACAACCAAATGCAGATTAAGAAAAGTGTAAATAAGAAATGAGGAAGTGAACCAAATTGCTTTTCTTGCTCAGATGTAAAAGAATCTTGAACGCTCGGGTCGATTTAAGTGTAGATGGCAAGATCATGAAGCTAATCTATAAGGACAACAGTCATTAAGACGGAATAGAATATTTCAAATTTGGAACTTAATTTAGACACAGCTTAAATCCAGATCAATTAAAGACTTTTACATTTTACTTTCAGTAAAGTCTTGGCTAGTTTTTTCCTCACGTCTACGATAATTACCAGGCTACCAGCAGTATAAATAAAGTCACTATGTCATCCACATCAATACAAATATATAAAAAAGATCCAAATACTACACGAACAGTCCCTTAAAACAATATATTAGCCATATTAAAAGCAAAAAAGGAAATTCACCTCACAACCCAGATGAGAAATAACGTCGAACACTAAGCATAATGACACTCACGAAGCACAAATTCCGAGAAAGACACACCGACAATCAGCAGACAGTGTACTAAAACACACAGGTGAATGACAATAATAGCGAGTGAAATGAAATGGGTTGGTCTCAGATTTCTCAGGAATTAGCTAAAAACTGAAGCTTTTTTAGGTGAAGTGTCAGATTCAACTAACAGTCATTCATTCATTTGTTCACGGAGTTTTTGTACATATGTACAGAACAGTGGCTCGTGTCAATTGCAGATAATAATAAGAGGAAAGATAAAATATAATGAGGTGGCCAGACCATACTCCTATTATTTTTGTTGGATTCCAACTTGTCTTCACCTTAAAGTATGACAACTTATACTTAGCTATTGTGACAAAAGAAGAAATTAAATATTTGTTGGTTTTGACAAGGAATCACTCTTTTATGTATTTTTTTAACATTTGAGTAAGATTCACTTCGGTCAACAGCAGTCGTCAGATCCATATTCATTTAAAAGTATTTTAACCAATCATGATTTCTTCCACTACTTGCATGCTGAATAATATAAAGAGAGAAATTATTTTTACAAACTTATACACTGTTTGGGTCAAAACCTGATCAGGTTACCTCACTTTGAAATAAGGAAATCAAGAATTAATTAGGCTGAAGTGGTGCTTGAGAAGCAACCCTGGTGAGCCGAGCAGCCAATACCGAGATCGAGCATGTATGTCCCATATAAGTAGGAATAGAGAGCAAAAGAACGGGCAAGCAATATTTTATCTTGGTAAGCTCTCTTTAGAAAAGTTGATATTCCCACGTTTGGTTATTTTACATCATTGTCAGAGGGAGAGTCTTCCACCTTATTATACATTTGGGTGAATCATTATCTCTATTTACGCTTATTGTCATTTATCACATTTATTTACATTTATCACATTTATTGTTCGTCTTCACTCATCCATTCATTCATGACAATATTATTAAACATTTTTATGGCATTTAATAGCTTTGAATGCGGTTTTTAAACTATTGTATCCATTAATCTTGAATCTAAAATTTATTATATTTAACTAGAATTTACCTATTATCAATTATTTATTTAGTTTAACAAAAATGCTTAATACTTTTGGTCAAACATTTTGGCACCGTCTATGATTATTTTCTAGTTAAAAGTTTTAGTTTTTTTAGATCTAAAAAAAGAGCACAAAACCTTGCAAATTCTCGTATCTCGTTGTTTGCACAGATCTGACATGATAGGCGTTGGAGAGGAAAAGAAAAAGGTGATAGCCGCCTGCAAATCTCCTAAACACCATCAATGAAAGTCACCAAGAGAACGAGGAGAACGTGACACCAAGTGCCTCACCTAGGCAAAGTTATTCACCCCCCCCCCCCTTATGGCAGATTTATCGGTTCTCATGGAAATAGAGCCTCTACGTCCACCACGGAAGAAGCATCGCCAGCAGTAATAAAGCTATTATAAGTATGGCTAACGAATACACAGAACTATTGAGCAAAGAGGGTATACGAGTCGACATCGCCACGACAACCAATGAGCAACACACCCAGTCGCTCTCGACAGGTATCACTCACTTTGTTAATGATGCAGGTAGCGATGCCCTCGCTGTCATCCTTCGAAAAATGGAGGAGATAGAGAATGAGAATAAAGTACTTCGCGACCAAATGAGAGAGCATCAAGAAAGGGTAGATAAGATACTGGGCGCCCCAAACTCCTACCAAATGGGGAGAGATCTAGTAGGGTCACGACCTAATCGAGAAAGACATCAACATTACGTCAGATGCACCCTCATGCCGCCTCCACGTCATAACACAGGTCCATATAGGACGCGAACGGGAATCAACAGAAACGAAAGAGGTATGCCCCCCTTATTATCAACTCACAATTTTTGTGTTCCCCCCCCCCCCGCCCTCCGGAAATAGTCTATGCATTGGAAAAGCTCGGCCCAAAGGTAAAATGGCCACAAAAGATGAAATTCTACCCAAGCATAGAAAGTCAAATGCCCAATGCGAATTCCACCAGGAACGGGCTCACAAGACCGAGGACTGCATCGCCTTTAGACGGGAGGTCGTGAACATACTTCACCAAGGGTACCTAAAAGAGTTGATGAGCGACCAGGGGAGAGACAACTTCGCCCGAGGGCGAGAACAACATCAGGGGCTGCCCAAACCACCTTCCGTAATCCGAACTATTGAAATGATTATCGGATGAAGTGACAACGCATCCATCAACAGCCTAAAGGTCACCACCACTCACCAGCTCAAGCGGTCAATCACCTACGAACAGTATGACAAACTCGAAGAAAGTATCATCTTCAAAAACTCGGATGCCCACAAATTAGTCTTTCCTCACTTTGACGCCCTTGTAATTACTTTACGTGTTTTTGATAATGATGTAAGACGTATCATGGTTGATGATGGAAGCGGCGTGTGCATCATCCATCCCCGAGTTCTCACCCAAATAAAACTCGAGGACAGGATAGTGCCACCATATCACGCTAATAAGTTTTAACAATGTTGTTGAGCGGATATCTGGAGAAATCACATTGCCCGTCCTTACATGTGGCGTCACCTTGGAGACCACGTTCCACATCATGGACCAGGATACAACGTACAACGTCATCACAGGCCGACCATGGATACACGCCATGAAGGTTGTCCCATTCAGATTATACCAAGTCATTAAATTTCTCACCCCCTAGGGACTATTCTACATTCGGGAAGAGCAACGCACGGCCCGAGAATGCTACCGCATCGCCCAAGGTTGTACATACACCCAACAGTTGGAAGGAAAAGCCGAGGAGGCATAGAAATAAAGAAAGTGGAGGATGGATGGCAATGAAAGGAAAGGTGTTATGAGCGATAATGAAATCATAAAAGTGACGGGGTCAACCGTGGAGAAACTCGACCTTATCCAACTAGACAACGAAGACCACAACAAGAAAGCTTTCATTGGCCATAAAATCCTAGATCTAGGTAAATTTCATCAATTCTTAAAAAATAACATAGACCTATTTGTTTTTTCCCATGCTTATACGCAGGTATCCCAAAGGAAATAACAAGTCACAAGTTGAACATCGACCCATTTTACCCCCCAATAAGGCAAATCAGATGAAAGTTCAACTCTGCAGTAAATGGCGCAGTTCGCGAAGAAGTCAAAAAATTATTAGTAAATGGTTCTATCAAAGAATCAAAGTACCATCAGTGGGTCACCAATGTAGTCATGGTGAAAAAGAAGAACGGTAAGTGGAGAATGTGCGTGGACTTCACAGATCTGAAGAAAGCCCGCGCAAAAGACTTATTCCTGCTACCCCCCCCCCCCTTCGACCAACTAATCGACTCCACAGTCGGGCACAAACTACTAAGTTTCTTGGATTCCTACTCGGGCTACAAACAAATCCTCATGGAGAGGAAGACAAGGAAAAAACCACCTTCATCACCTATCAGGGTACGTACTAATACAGAGTGATGTCGTTCGGGTTAAAAATGCAGAGGCAACGTACTAGAGGCTAGTGATAAAAGTGTTCAAAGATAAACTCGAAAAGACCATGGAAGTATATATCGAAGACATGTTGGTTAAGTCAAAAAGGAAGGAAGACCATATCAACCATTTGAGGGAGCCCTTCGATATACTCAGAAGGTATGAAATGAAATTAAGCCCCGATAAATGTGTTTTCGGCATGACATCTGAAAAATTCCTCGGCTTCTTGGTATCACAACCAGGCATCAAGGTCAATCCTGACCAAATCAAGGCTATAGAAGGAATCCCAAAAAATCTAACCAATAACAAAAAAGTGCAAAGGTTGCGGCCGGATAGCCGCCTTGTCAAGATTCATCTCGCGGTCCTCCAATTGGTGCCACAAATTTTTTGGCGTACTCAAAAAGGATAACGGACTCCAATGGAATGTCGAATGCATCAACGCCTTATAAGAACTAAATGCCTGCCAGTCTTCGCCATTGTTTCTCGCTAAGGCAGAACCCATAGAATGCCTCTTTATCTATTTGTTCGTCTTCGATGTCGTAGTAAGTGCAATCTTTGTATGAGAAAATAAAGGTATGAAATCTCCAATATATTACATTAGCAAAACTCTAGTTGATGGTGAAACGAGGTACCCCTACCTCGAGAAGTTAGCTCTGGTCCTGGTCGTAGCTTCACGGAAGCTTAGACCTTATTTCCGGTTCCACCCAATCTCGGTAGTCGTGACTTTTCCTTTAAGGAGTATCTTGCACAAACCCGAATTCTCGGGTAGATTGACCTAGTGGGCCATAGAACTGAGCGAGCATTATATATCCTATTAGCCGCGAACAACGACAAAGTCACAAGTTCTTGCCGACTTCGTCACCGAAGAAATTTCCAAAGTCGAAAGGGAAATCGCCATTACTTCCACCAAAGTACATGACCAATGGGTCTTATACACCAATGGCGCTTCTAACACATCCGAATATGGACTGGACTCGTGGAGGTACCAACAGGCAAAATGGTTTGCCAATCTATACGATGCCCAGATATGACTAACAACGAGGCCAAGTATGAGATCGTGATTGCAGGGTTAAAATTAGCACTCAAGTATATGGCACGACGAGTCATCCTTCGATGCGACTCACAACTGGTTGTCAATCAGGTTATAGGGACTTTACAAATTAAGTAGCAACAGTAATAGAAATATGAGGCCAAAAAGTGTGCAAACTATTACTCGAGTTTGATGAATTCCAGCTCGATCAAATACCCCGAGTGCAGAACATCAAAGCGGACGACCTCGCCAAATTGGTAGCGACCACCAATAGTATAACCGGAGAGAGGACGTGGTTACTCTCCTCCATTCATCACTAGACCAAATCGAGTTACGATCTATAAACCTAAATTAGGACTGGCACAATCGTATTATCTCATACTTGCAGGATAGAGTGCTCCCGCCCAACAAAAAAGAAGCTAAGAATCTTCGAATGCAAGCGGCCAAGTATAGCGTCGTCAATGATTGTCACACCTCTTTTTTACCGCACCCGCGAGGGTGCAAAGAGTTTTTCCAATTAAAGGACAATCGAGGCGGGAATTATTTAATTATTTCAGAGTCGCCACTTGGGAGATTTATGGTGTCCCAAGTCACCGGTTAAATCCCGAATCGAGGAAAAGAATGACTCTATTTAACAATCCGCGAACCAGAAATCCGGATAAGGAATTCTATTAACCCGGGAGAAGGTATTAGGCATTCCCGAATTCCGTGGTTCTAGCACGGTCGCTCAACTGTCGTGTTTGGCTTATCTATCTGCTTTTTACAGTTATGTACTTAGTGCAAATTAATATCCCTTTACCGCTTTTATTATTGATTATGATTTACGAAAGAGAACGTTGCTTAAAAATATGCTTCCGAATCACGTCACATGAAATGCACCCGGATCCTCGACATATTCGTATTCAACATTTCGGGGTTTGGATTTGGGTCGCATGAAATGCACACCCGTATTTAAGAAGGTAGAACTAAAATATGCGCCCGGAGCGATTACTTATTTACATTGTTGAGAAGGACGTGATATTCGCTAAGAAACGACACATCTCGAAATCTAAGTATTTTATATGTACATTTATGAAGGCCTTGCTATTAGTGTAACTATTGGGCGAGGCGCGCCTTTAATTCAAATCTAAAGCGAACTACATCCCACTGTATTTTACTTAGGAGTTGATTCCAAATTATTTAAAACTTGCTACGAACCACACCACATGAAACGCGCCTGTGGTTCCTGACACGCTTTATTTGCTCTTGCCCGAAATTGGGGTCGGGTCACATGAAATGCACCCCGACTCCTTTAATCTAATTACGTCATTCAGTTGAGTAATAACTCACTAGTTCCTACAATGTGACAAAATCCTACTCAACTATAACCAATTCGAGCCAACACACGGTTAGTTAATTAAATGAGCAGGTTTGAGTCTATGGTGGACAATTATATGGAAAGAACCTACTTTGAATTCATCTAATCCTCAAAAAGCCACTGTCATATATTTTCGCAAGTTCAAGATATCACTCCTCACGGGTGTTCAAATCACCTTAGACTTTTCTGCTTAAACAGATAGCTAATCTTGCTTTTAACATAAGATCTAACATTAACAGATTTGGAGATTACACACATGAGTAGAGAAGATTGAACAGAGATACAACAGACTGATTCAGGTTTACGTGCATATCTAATCATAGTGTATCTTTGATCTAGCTACATTTTTCCATAACCAAAACTAGCAATACAAACTTAATTAAAGAATAACAGAACGTAACAAACATAAGAACTTTGGACGACTACATGATTCGACGGACTTTAAACATAAGCTTCAAGCTTCATTCTTTTCGAACCAAGGAACTACAATAACAGAAATGTGTACCTGGAATACGGAAGAAGAAAGATGAGTGAGCGATGGCAATGCAGCAAAGTAACAGTAGGTGAACCAGCAGCAATGACAGGAGAACAAAAAGAAACAGTAGCAGTAGCCCCAGCAAGTAAATAGCACAGAAGTATCAAAGGTAATCGATCCCCCACAACACTTAAACCCAAATCACAACCCAACAGTAATAGCCAACAACACTACCAACAGCAGCCACGACAAACAACACAATAATCAACACAACAGCAAACCAATAACCACAGCAAACAAACAAACAGGAAACCAGTGGCCTTTTCTCACAAACAGCAATCAAACAGTAATCCCAACTAATGGAACAGTAACCCAGGATATTTGTATCTGTGTGTATTTCTACCTCTGCTTCTCCTAATGTATGTTACTTTCTTCTAGCTCACCCAAAACCAGTCTAATGAAACAGTGCTCAAAGGTCCAATGGCAAACCGAGAATGATCCAAACTCCCACTGTCCAATTTCTAAGGTTCTTCTATGTGTGAATGACTATATGCTTTTCAATATCTCTCTATGTGTTTTCGAAATGTATCTTTGCTGTGTGTCTCTCTCTCCCCTATCATCTCCCTATCATTCTATATTTATAGCTAAATCCCTTCTACCCTGGATGGCCAGAACCACCCCACCAAAACTCTTGCCCATCATTACTTCTGTCTAAACCACCAGACTCCCTGCATTCTCCACTATCTAGTGTCCATGTATGGACTAACTCATTAAAAAATGCTGGTGGCAGGACATCAGTAGGATACCCTGCTGTACAGGTTCCACTAGCCCTTTTATGGGCAAGTGATTAAACAATTAAACTTAATCCAATCCTAACAACTGTATCCAACTAAACTCCTAATCCAGAATTAAACAAACAACACAGCCTAGACTTGTGCATTGCATACGGGCATACCAGAGCATGAACAAACATACAAACAAATTGATTTGTTGACGACATTAGATAAACTAGGCATACAAAGCTATTGCAGCATTGAATTTAAACAAGAATTGGCAAAAGAACGGGAATCGACCAAATAAAAGGTCTGTTGAGAAGAGTAGAAGAATACTAAAATTTTTTGAAACTAAACACAAATACACACACGGATTACAACCAACAATCGTAAGGGACACGAATTACCTCAAAGAAATATGCCGACCCAAGCTTCGAACTTTGGTTTGGAACTATTGAAGCCAAACGGGCTTTAATCGAGATGTTCTCGATTGAGAACACCTAGACTAAAGTCCCTTGGACTTCAATTACGATTAATTCGGCTCGAATTGGGCCTCTTAAAAAATTAGGGTTCTTGAGACTCGATTTGGGGTTTGGGTAGTTCGGGCTTGATTCGAACCAAGCCAGGGTTAGTAGGGGTGTGAGGGTGGTCTGGAGGGGCTAGGGTATGAGTTTGGGGTGATTTGGCGTTGGCTCGAGTTTGACTCGAATCTTCAAACGAAGATTCGAGGAGCTCCGGAGTGATTCGAGGTAAATGAAGGCTGGATTCGTAATGGGGGAGGTGAGGGGAGTATTTGGTGTTAAGATGGTGGCCGTTGGCCTACCGGAACCGCCGTGAGGCGATTTCCGGCAGGCGGTGTGCGGCGGAGGCACGGCGAGGTTAAAAGTCTCTAAGAGAGACGATATGTCTGAGGGGGGGTCTGGCTTGGGGGGGCGGGGTGTGGAATGAGTTTATATATGTTTTGGAGAAGTTAAATCCTGATCGTTGGATCACTTGATCAACGATCAGGATCTCCTCACTTAAACCAAACGGCGTCGTTTGGTTAAGTCATAGGCTGAGTGTATGTTGGAATTAAAGGATTAATCCGGGCCGTTGGATAATAAAATCCAACGGTCCAGATCGAATGCCACAATGATAGATGCTGGACGGATTGGGATTCGGTGTTGAATTAATACGGGCCTGGTGTATGGGATTGGGTTTTGGCCCAATCATATCTCTTAAAACTAGACTCCATGGTGTATTACATATATATGTATATATATATACTAACTTGTAACACAATTAAAAAAAATTTTACTACAATTATCCTACATAATTACATATCGCCTAAAATGTAACTCACATAATTTCGATATTAAACCCTAAAATGCAAAACATAATATATATTTTTTGTATTTTACTAATTTAAATAAATAAACATGCACACAAAAAATGTAAATTTAAGATAAAAATAACACAAAATCACAAAAAATCATGCCCAACACGAAACTATTTTTATTTTGAATTTTCTGGGAGTACTTCTCCGGTAAGGCAAAAATCACGTGCTCACAGCTGCCCCTCTTTGCGCGTAAACACGCAGAGTTTTCGTGCAAAGATAAGTGAGCGGATATAAGAGATTTTTTCCCATTCGAGCACTCCGTATGAAGTATTTTGGAAAAGTTTTTGACCGAACCTTGCTTCAAAGGTCTCCTACATATCCCTGGCTAAAAGGGAATCAGGTCAATGTAGTTGTGATCTCGCTGTTACTGCTGTTACTGCTGTTACTGCTGTTACTGCTGTTACTGCTGTTACTGCTGTTACTGCCGTTGCCACCGCTTAGCTGATCTCCTTGTTACACCGTACTAAGCAACAAAAACAAGAAGCTAGACTAAGTTACAGTACTACAAGTTCTTATCTATCCTTTTTAACTTGATCTTGTCGCGCTCCTTGCCATCCTGTCTGACTTGGTGTTCCTTCTGATGCTTCTTCTCTTCTGCCAATTGTTATTTCGGCCTATCTTGATTGCCGAACTCCGACCGTTGTTTCCCTCTTTATGATCTTTGAACTATTCTCCTTCGCAATCTGAATATATCTGTTCTGATCCTTGTTGCCTCCCTCTGCTTACGAACTTGGATTCATGCCGGAAGTTTTCGTTACATTCAACCGCTTTCCTCGACCGAAATAGATCGCCACCCCATTCTCCGGGCGGGCTCCCCGACTTCAACCACTACTTCAAAAATAAAATCGCCACTCCATTCTCCGGGCGGGCTCCCCGACTTCAACTACTACTTCAAAAATAAAATCGCCACTCCATTCTCCGGGCGGGCTCCCCGACTTCAACTACTACTTCAACATAAAATCGCCACTCCATTCTCCAGGCGGGCTCCCCGACTTCAACTACTACTTCAAAAATAAAATCGCCACTCCATTCTCCGGGCGGGCTCCCCGACTTCAACTACTACTTCAACATAAAATCGCCACTCCATTCTCCGGGCGGGCTCCCGACTTCGATTACTACTTCAAAATTAAATCGCCACTCCATTCTCCAGGCGGGCTCCCCGACTTCAACTACTACTTCAAAATAAAATTGCCACTCCATTCTCCCGGCGGGCTCCCCTGACTTCAACTACTACTTCAAAATAAAATCGCCACTCCATTCTCCGGGCGGGCTCCCCTGACTTCAACTACTACTTCAAAATAAAATCGCCACTCCATTCTCCGGGCGGGCTCCCCGACTTCAACTACTACTTCAAAATTAAATCGCCACTCCATTCTCCGGGCGGGCTCCCCGACTTCAACTACTACTTCAAAATTAAATCGCCACTCCATTCTCCCGGGCGGGCTCCCCGACTTCAACTACTACTTCAAAATTAAATCGCCACTCCATTCTCCAGGCGGGCTCCCTGACTTCAACTACTACTTCGATTACATCCTATCTTGATTACCTTCCCTTTGCCTCTTGTACCATTTCCTTCTTCCTGTATTGCCTCTCGGACCACCTTCTCTTCTGAATTATCCTGTCTTGGAATTGCCTTCCCCTGGGTCGTATTACTTTTTCTTCTGGCTGCTGGGGGTATTTTTGGAATTGTTTACTCGCCTGCTGGGGATGATGCTGCTGAGGAAGTATTCTTTGTTTCCTTCACCCCTCATTCTCTTCCTTCTTCCCATACCTCCTGTGGGACTCATGCTTTTGCCTCCTCGAGCAAATTATGGAATGTAATACTGCTGGGGGAATCTCGAAGCCATTGTTTCATTTTTCCAACAACTGCTGGGGATGATACCAGGCTCAAAGATCATCCCATCTTGTGTTGCTTTCTACCCTTATCCCCTGGGTCTTTGCTTTCAAGAAAATTTTCGCAACATGAGAAAATTTTCTGCCCCAGTTTGATAAACTTCTGGATGGTATGCTTTTCTGCCAACGAGCCCTCTTTTCCTGCTTTTAAATCAAAGAAAAATTGTTAGTTTCAAAACGCGGTGAGTGGTCGTGCCACTGTTGTTGGGGCCATTTTCTTTTCTCTTTCAGCTGCTTGGCCTCTCTCGAACTTTGAGGGCGACGTCGACGCTTGCTGGGGACGATGCTCTTTCCACGAACGACCTCTCATCTTTCCTTTTATTCCAATCTTTGGTTTGATCCGACTCTTTTTAGCCGGTGATCTGTTGCGTGAAATCATCTTTCCACTACTAGAAATCAGATCTATGGCAACGCTTTTCTTGCAACGGATTTAAAACCGTCGCCATAGCATGTTAATTGCCACGGTTAGAACCGTTGCATAAGAATATTGACGCAATCCGAACACTTCCAATACAAAACCGTGGCAATAGAGAAATAACCGTTCTTGTAGATCTATATATTGGAACGATTATTATAACCATACCAATAGGTTCTCTTATGGCGATGGTTTGATGATAAAATATATCTACTGCAATGGTTTCAATAAAAACAGATTCCAATTGACTTTCACTATTTTCTTTTTACTTTTTTATATCACCTCTCTTATTTTTATTCTCTTTTAATTTTCTTTACCTTTCCATTTTCTTACCCTAATTGAGAGAAAACCCCTCAAAAAAATTCCACCACTACTTATCGTCATCCCTTTTGTCGGCGGTGACACTGTTGTAATTCATTCCATGGCTCTTTGTTTAATTGCAAAGAATCCAAATACCGGTGAGTATCCTTGTTCTCTGATTTTCGTGTTTATATAAATAAGTATTAGTTTTTCCTACTCCAAACAAAAGGGGTGATTCCAAATCTAAAATGCCATTTTTTCTCTAAAAAATCAACCAAAAGCAAAACCAAGAAAAATGTCACAGACACATAGATCTACGGAGATAGAGCCCTAAATTTTTTTAGGTTATCTCTATTCTCTAAACAATGATTCCGGCAAATCGTCTTGGCAGCATCATTGACATTATCGTCATTTGCGGAAGATTCATAATTTCGTATATTAGCAGTTTGATTATCTTGATATCGGTTAGAATCTAATATCTCATTCATCTCTTACAATTTTTTTTAATAATGACCAGCCTTTAAAATCCCTAATTTTAGGAATTTTTTTAGATTATTTATTTATGTGTATATATAAGTAAATAGATAGAGTAAAAGACTTAGGTAGTCCTTAGTCAATTCCGCTGAACAGATATATGTCTATATTTTGTTGTTAATTGGGAATTGAAAATAAATTATGGCTTTCTTTATTTTTGAGAAACAATTGCTTTCTTGAATTAGGACAATTTGCTGATTGGTTATAAAGTTCCTATGTATATTTTTTTGGTTGTATCCATGCTGCTTTCCAGAAAATTGTGAGTTATAGTTTTGGCATGATATTATCTACCTTAGCTACCTTAGCATGTGCTATGTGATTTAACTGGAGTAGATATTGAATTCGAATTGAACAGGTTGGTGGTCCTCTAAATTTTATAAAGCAAATTCAGAGAATCCAGAGCAGGTAAGTGATCCTTTAAGTGTTCACATTTATCTTGAGAGAAGAATATTATGACTTTTCAAAGGAGGGGATATGCCATCTTCATATTTTACTATGGTACTTGAGTTATCTTTGGGAGCAGTAGTGCTTTAAATTTAATTGTAATCAATTGTATAAATATTTAAATACATATTTTTTATGTCTCTTTGGGGAGTGATGATCAGATGAAAGAAATATTTAGCATATAATAATCAGATGAAATTAGACAAAGCTAATAGCCTTGGATAAAATTGCCATGTCATTATGGAGATATTTGTAAAAATGTTTCCTCCCAGTGATTTCAAAAATTTACCTTGATCAAACAATGATAAGAAGAAGAAAAAATATAGGATGAGTTCTTTGGTTTTAGCTTCTATATTTGCGATTTGTGCAAGAACCTTTAATTGATTTTGATTGACTCAACTCATTAGTTAGAAGACTTATTATAATTCTTTTTTACAGCTGTATGCTCCAGATAGATTTAACATTTATAGTATCGGTCTCATATTGCGAATGGTGAGTTTCAACTCAAAATCTACAAAGTCTTAACTCCTTTGAATATCACGACGTTCTGAACCCAGCTCACATACCAGGTTTGACGTATGACCAGAAATAGGAACTTCGACCATGTGATGATATCAACCTAGCAACATGATGAAAAATAACTGGTAACTTAGCAATATTGAGCAGTGCTATTAAAGAAAAAAAATAATCTATCTGCGTAGAAATGGTGTTGTAATTTTTTTTTTCATTTGCCATTCTATTGTTTCTTAAAATTGATGCTTGTGTATCAGTATTTTAACTCAAAAATTATACAAAAGTAATACTCCATAAACTTTTATAAGGTGACACATGAAGCATAGAAAACGAGAACTTTCTTAGTCATATATCTTATTTGTATGGATTGCATGATTTGGATGCTTAGGGCTATGCAATCCAGCAACCAAGATAACAGAGCTTCACAATATTAGCATGTGCTCCAAATGTCTAACACTGCCACCTTATGACAGATTAGCTTCACGGGACGTACGCTCAGCTAGTCAATTGATGGTAGTTTTTAAGAATAAGTTATCGAATCTTGAAACTCTGTGACAGTAGAGTTCCATCTCCTTTCAACTATTCTGGTATTATTCGAGTACTTTTTTGTATGATATGGTATCTTAGATCTAAACTGACATATTGTTTACATATCTAGTTAAGTATTTTTGCTGCAAATAACTTCTTAAATATGATGTCCCAAGAATATAAAGTGGTACATTTGAAGCATGTGGAGTTTAGAGTGCTCCCTTGGTTGTGTTGATTCAATTTGTAACTGTGGAGAATTTTATAACTGATGGTTATAATGGAAAAAAATATTATTGATCTTTATGATAGTTGCTGCTTCCTCAGGACAGATTTGCAACGAATGATCTCTCGTTACAAAATGCCATATGTATGTAGTGTCTTTAGTTTATCTTTGGGTTTGCTTTGAATTTGAATTTGAATGTGGAAAACTTTAATGACTACTTTGAGTGTTCTTTAGTACTCAAATTGCACTTTCAAAGTTTTACTAAAATATTTATTTTTATCTCTACAGGTGGATTGAATGAGCAAAGAATGAATAACTACTTAGAGTCATGGGATAGTTCTTGAAATTATTCGTGTATTACAATATTTAGGAAAATTTTATGTTGTTGTATGCTTTTGAATTGTACAATGTTATAAATTTATTTTTATACAAAGAAATAAAAATCGTTGCAATAGCATCCATAGATTGTTTCAAGAGTATCAAAAAACCGTTGCAATAGCCTTATAAATTGATGCAGTAGTTCCTAATAACAATTTCAATCGGTAATTCAAATTGTTGCAATAGCATAATAAATTTGTTGGAATAGCGTAACAAAACCGTTGCAATAGCATAATAAATTTGTTGCAATAGCATAACAAAACCGTTGCAATAGCCTGATAAACCGTTGCATAAACTGATATTGCAACGGGCTATAACTGTTCCATTTGAATGAAAAACCGTTGCAGTAGATAAGCCTATTGCGACAGCTGTCGAACCGTTGCCACAGGTCTCCTATTGTAACGGCTATATGAACCGTTGCAAAAACCGTTGCCGTAGATCTATTGGCACGGGATCTGATGTAACGGTCTCTAAACCGTTGCAATTGGTCTATTGCAACGGTTTTCCTGCCTATTGCAACGTTTTGGCAACCGTTGCCATAGCCATATTTTCTAGTAGTGTTCGGACGTGCCACATGTGTCCATCATACTCCATAATTCCTGCGAACCTTCCAATCAGCCTGTCATCCCAATCTTACTATCGTAACGACTTCTGTCTTATTGCCTCGTTCCACGCCTATTCACTTTCAATATATTGCTTTGGGAGACTTGGTAGTAAGCTTTGAAAAATCAATTTTCGAAAATGAAAGAAAAGAAAAGAATACTGACCGCAAATGACAAAAGAAGAGAAAAACTTTTCTGAACTCAAAAATAGGAAAACTTATCTGAATGTGTGCCTGATCCAATGTTATGCCGCGCCTTTGAGATTAAACTACCCAGTCTATTCATGTCAATCACTTTCTGATGCCGCGTTCTGCTAGAGGTAAACGGATGTCCAAACCTTGTCTCATGCAGACATCTTGTAACCATCTCGTCTTGTCACCTCACAGTGCCCTTCAAAGGGTTTTCACTAATGAGATTCTCTCATTTCTCTCTATCTCCCGTCGCCTTAAGGTGCCCGTAAAGGTTTTCACCGTAAGACTCTCTCATTTTACTTCTCTCAACTTCCTTCGCCTTAAGGTGCCCGCGAGGGTTTTCACCGTTAAGACTCTCTCATTTACGCTTTCTTTCCCTGCGTCGGGGTATCACCCACGAGATTCCCTCTAGAGCGTTATCCCCTTTCGGCTTGTGCATCCTGGATTCAATCGAGGGTCGGGATGTCACTCTTGGCTTTCATTCACATGACTTGGCACTTCTCAAATACTGATCGAGAGGTCTTTCTGGTTCTTAACATGGTTTCTGCGCGTGAGGCTGAAGAAAGAGGTTTAGCCTCAACGGTTAGCTTATTACAACTTTCGGAATCCACACTATCTTTCCAATGAAACAATGACTTCTGCCCCAGTTTTGTTGCTTGGGGGATTTTTTGATTTTTTTATTTTATTATGACCGAGCCGTGTGGCGCCTACGTATCCTTCTTGAGGAATCAGGTCGAACGTAGTTCACTTTTTCTTGTATTACTTCTTTGTTTCTTTTCTATTCTGTTACACATCTTCCTTGATGATTCCGAAAGAAGGTATATGAAAGAATAATTAAGGCTCAAATGGGGAAACAAAGGTTAAAGTGTTTGGGTAGTAGAAAAATTGCCTCTGTCATTTCATTCTCCGAAAAATGCCAAATACACACAAACGAAACCAAACGTTGACAAATGCATTAAAGAATTACACATAATATCTCTTGATTGCATCAGAATTGATAGCCATATCGGTGCATCTTCCCTCGACATCAGTCAGACATAGAGCGCCGTTGGATAATACTCTAGTCACCACAAAAGGTCCCTGCCAATTTGGAGCGAACTTGCCTTTCGCCTCGGCCTGATGTGGTAGAACTCTCCTCAGCACATGCTGTCCCACTTCAAATCTCCTGGGACGTACCTTCTTGTTATATGCTCTCGCCATTCTCTTTTGATACAATTGGCCGTGACATACTGCTGTCAACCTCTTTTCATCGATCAAGCTCAATTGCTCTAATCGGGTTTTGACCCACTCGTCGTCATCAATCTCAGCTTCAGCGACGATTCGGAGGGATGGAATCTCAACTTCTGCGGGTATTACTGCTTCGGTCCCGTATACCAACAAGTAAGGAGTTGCACCTACCGAAGTCCGGACGGTAGTGCGATAACCCAACAGCGCAAATGGTAACTTTTCATGCCACTGCCTAGACCCTTCTACCATCTTCCTCAATATCTTCTTTATGTTCTTGTTTGTTGCCTCGACCGCACCATTTGCTTTTGGGCGATACGGTGTGGAATTTCGATGTGTAATCTTGAACTGTTGACATACTTCTTTCATCAATCCACTGTTAAGATTTGCACCGTTATCTGTAATGATCATCTTTGGAATTCCAAACCTGCAGATGATGTGGGAGTGTATGAAATCCACCACCGCCTTTTTGGTTACCGATTTGAATGTTTTGGCCTCCACCCACTTGGTAAAATAATCGATCGTTACCAGAATGAACCTGTGACCATTGGAAGCCGCAGGCTCAATGGGTCCAATAACATCCATACCCCATGCTACAAACGGCCACGGTGCTGACATTGTATGCAATTCAGTCGGCGGAGAGTGAATCAAATCTCCGTGTATCTGACACTGATGGCATCTTCGCACGAAACTTATACAATCACGCTCCATCGTGAGCCAGTAATATCCCGCTCGAAGAATCTTCTTTGCCAATACGTATCCGCTCATGTGTGGTCCACACACTCCCGAGTGTATATCCTGTCATCACTGTTGTGGCTTGATTTGCATCTATACATCTCAACAATCCTAAGTCCGGGGTTCTTTTGTATAGCACCCCTCCACTAAGGAAAAATCCGTTCGCCAACCGCCGAATAGCTCGCTTTTGATCTCCAGTTGCTTGCTCTGGGTATACTCCTAACCTGAGGTATTCCTTGACATCATGAAACCATGGCTCACCATCCACCTCTTCCTCTACCACATTACAATAAGCATGTTGATTCCGGACCTGGATATGTAACGGATCGACACGAACCTTGTCCGGGTGATGTAGCATTGATGCTAAAGTAGCCAACGCGTCGGCAACCTCATTATGCATCCTTGGGATGTGCCTGAATTCTACCGATCGAAAGCGTTTGGTCAAATCATGCAAACACTGACGATATGGGATAAGCTTTAGATCTCTGGTTTCCCATTCTCCCTGAATCTGATGTACCAGAAGGTCCGAGTCCCCCAAGACCAAGACGTCCCGTACATCCATGTCCACCGCTAATCGCAACCCCAAGATACATGCCTCGTACTCGGCCATATTATTGGTACAATGAAAACGCAGTTGAGCAGTAACAGGATAATGATGTCCTGTTTCAGATATGAGCACAGCCCCTACTCCGACTCCTTTTGCGTTCGCCGCTCCGTCGAAGAAGAGCTTCCACCCCGGATCCTTGGTTAGTTCTAACCCCTCAATCTGCAATACTTCCTCATCTGTAAAATACGTCCTCAAAGGTTCGTATTCGTCGTCAACGGGATTCTCGGCTAAGTGATCGGCCGGGGCTTGAGCTTTCATAGCCGTCCTTGTCACGTATATGATGTCGAACTCCGTAAGTAATATTTGCCATTTTGCTAACCTCCCTGTAGGCATAGGTTTCTGGAAAATATACTTCGACGGATCCAAACGCGAAATGAGGTAAGTGGTGTAAGAAGACAAATAATGTTTCAACTTTTGGGCTACCCAAGTCAAAGCGCAACATGTCTTTTCTAGATGAGTGTACTTGACCTCGTGGATCGTGAATTTCTTACTGAGGTAGTAAATGGCCCGTTCCTTCCTGCCGGTAAGATCATGCTGCCCCAGTACGCAGCTGAACGAATTCTCCAAGACCGTCAGATAAAGAATCAGGGGTCTACCTGGCTCAGGCGGAACTAGTACGGGTGGATTTGACAGATACCCTTTGATTTGGTCAAACGCTTCCTGACATTCTGTCGTCCATTCTATCGCGGCGTCTTTCTTCAACAGACGGAATATGGGTTCACAGGTTGCTGTAAGTTGAGCAATGAACCTACTGATGTAATTTAACCTTCCCAACAGAGTCATTACCTCTGTTTTGTTCTTTGGCGGGGGTAGCTCTTGAATGGACTTGATTTTGGATGGGTCCAACTCAATGCCCCGTCGGCTAACGACGAATCCTAGCAACTTTCCTGATGGAACTCCGAACGCGCATTTGGCCGGATTGAGCTTGATGTCGTACCTTCGAAGTCTTTGAAAGAACTTCCTGAGGTCAGCAACATGGTCTTCTTGACGTCTGGATTTTACGATCACATCATCCACGTACACTTCAATTTCCTTGTGTATCATGTCATGGAATACCGTAGTCATCGCCCTCATATACGTTGCCCCCGCATTCTTCAAACCGAACGGCATCACTCGGTAGCAATAAGTTCCCCACGGTGTAATAAAAGCCGTCTTTTCTGCGTCCTCTTCATCCATCAAAATCTGATGATATCCCGCATAACAGTCCACAAAGGATCCGATTTCGCGTCCGGCGCAATTATCAATTAGGATATGGATATTGGGAAGTGGGAAATTATCCTTAGGACTCGCCTTGTTGAGATTGCGATAGTCCACGCATACTCTGATCTTTCCGTCTTTCTTTGGCACCGGTACTACGTTAGCCAACCATTCAGGGGTATCGAGTGACACGAATGACTTTCGCCTGCAACTGCTTGGTTACCTCCTCCTTAATCTTCACACTCATCTCCGTCTTGAATTTCCGCAGCTTTTGCTTGACGGGAGGATATGCCGGATCGGTGGGTAATCTATGAACCACTAGATCAGTGCTGAGTCCTGGCATGTCGTCGTACGACCATGCGAAAATGTCTTTAAACTCCATGAGTGTTTTGATCAACTCTTCCCTCAGATTAGGTTCAATATGGACGCTTATTCGGGTTTCTTTGACGTCATCCGCATTCCCTAGATTAACGGCCTCGGTATCATTTAAATTCGGTTTGGGTTTTTCCTCGAAGTGACTTAATTCTTCACCGATTTCTTCTACGGCTTCATCATCGCCGTACTCGGACTCACTCTCGTCACTTCTTATTTCATGCGTTATTATTTCCAAACCCGATTGACTTTCTAGACTGGGTTGATTAATCTTTAAGCACACCATATCATTAAGATCAGTTGAAAGAAGGCTGTTCAGAAAAGAAAAAAGAAGGAAAAATAAACAAAATTAGACACGAAGGGAATCAAATTTCATTAAATGGGAACTGTACAAGGAAAAACAAACTGCGAACTTAAATCAAAAATGAACTAAAACAACTGGATTTTACTCCGGGGACAATCCCCAACACAAAATTTCGAAAGAAAACAATCCAAGACAAACTACCAAGACTCCTTCCGGACAGGGAGAGGAGTAGCCTTCCAATTATTCAGTTTTGCCTTTGGTCCCACAAACTGTATCTCGGCGTGACTGGATCCTTCACCATCCTCGAGCATACATACATCTGTGAATAGGTCCTCGAACTTCCTGAAGAACTCTTCGTCTGGCCTGATCGTAGGACCGGGAATCTTTGTCGTCGGATATCCTCTTGCTTCGGACCCGACAAAAGATTGGGAAAGGCGTGGAACAGGCTTTGGGAGCACCCATGTCTTCTGCTTACTCCTCTTTGCTCGCCGGATGTCCTCTGAGGCTGGCTGGAATCCCAAGCCGAAGGTTCCCAAGTTTTCGACCACAGATACCGGTTGTATGATTCCTCGCAGAGATGCACCTAGACCTTTACCGGGTATGAAACCATGTCGCAACATTTCATGAGCCACCATGACATCTGCAGTAATTGTTCTGTCATCGGGAATGCATTCCCCTTCCGGAACTCGGTTGGCGGACACCACATCGCAGACCTGGTACACCCACGGCCCAACATCTTCTTCTGTTTCAACAAAGGGGACGATGGTGCCTGGTTGTAGATCATTCTCTCCATGGACGACGATCTCTTGTTGGTCCCACTCAAACTTGACGAGTTGGTGTAAGCTGGATGGAACTGCTCTTGCGGCATGGATCCATGGTCGCCCTATCAAGAGGTTATATGACACCACCATGTCCAGCACCTGGAATTCCATGGTGAACTCCACTGGCCCAATCGTCAAGATTAACACTATGTCCCCAACCGATGCCTTGCCTCCCCCATCGAACCCTCGAACACATATGTTGTTCTTGCGTATCCTGCCGATGTCTACTTTCAATTTGTCCAGTGTAGAGAGAGGACAAATGTTAGCACTGGACCCATTATCGACAAGGACTTTGGTAACCACCGCCTCCTCACACTTCACCGTAAGATATAAAGCCTTGTTGTGCTCGGTGCCTTCCTCGGGCAACTCATCATCGGTGAAGGTGATCCGATTTGCTTCGAAGATCCTATTGGTGATCTTCTCCAAATGGCTCACTGAGATTTTATCCGGTACATGTGCCTCATTCAGAACTTTCATCAAAGCTTGCCGATGTTCTTCAGAATGTATCAGCAAGGATAGCAATGATATTTGCGCAGAAGTCTTCTTCAACTGCTCTAGGATAGAATAGTCATGCAGCTTCATCTTTTTCAGGAATTCTTCTGCCTCTTCATCAGTTACCGGCTTTTTCAATGTTGCCGGAGTGATCTTCCTCAATTCCGCAGGGGCAAAACATCTCCCCGAGCGGGTCAACCCTTGTGCTTCGTAGACTTCCTCTTTCACTTCCTTTCCTTTGTAGGTCGTTGTAATCCGAGCATAATTCCATGGAACAGCTCGGCTATCAGTTATTGGCAACTGTATTGCTCGGCTGGATGATGAAAGGATCCATTCGAACGCCTGCTACTGTCAAGATGGGCTTGATTGATGCCCCTGGTACAATTATCTTTGCTTCCCCCGGCCTCGCCGGTACTTCGTTCACACTTTTTTCCGCTTCTGACCCTCCTGGTACGTCCTTCTTGCAAATGGACGGCTCATCAAAGCTCGGCCCCTTTCTCATTCCTACCCCGCCAGATTTGATCATCATTACCATCTGAGAGGCTTTCTCCTTTCCTTCTTCCACCCAAACCAACTCGATCATGTTGGTCTCATGATGAGTTGGAAGCGGGTTCTGGTTGATGTTGGGCTCTGTTGGAGTCTGGACCTCAATCCTGCGAGTGTCGATGAGCTCCCGAATGGCCGTTTTCAACCTCCAACATTTTTCCGTGTCGTGTCCTGGACATCCTGAGCAATATGCACAATTTACTGAATGGTCCAGGTTCTTCGGAAGAGGGTTTGGCAGCTTAGCTTCAACCGGATTCAGCAACCCTACTTGCTTTAACCGGTGGAACAGACTGGTGTAAGATTCCCCCAAGGGAGTGAAATTCTTCGGCCTTGGCGCCCTGTCGCCCCTGAATGCCTGGTTTGGACTAAAACTCGTGCCCAAGGGGTTTCTGTAAGCTCTTGGGGGTGGATGATTGTTCTGCGGGTTTGGTGCACGCCACGGTGCATGGACGGGAGGTGCAGAATAGGACTGTGCGTGGTGGACAGTAAAATGGGGATCAGGTGCGGGATAGTAATGTTGCGGGTGGTTATATGGGTTGTGGGAGTAATTTTGGTGGTGAGGTTGGGGTGGGCTATATTGGGGTGCGGGGCCTCTATTTCTGAACCATGCCCCGGACTCGACTGCCGCGACTTCCTCTCTCCTCTTTTTCCCGAGTACTCCTCCAGTACCACTTTGGATAGCCTGAGTGGTGGCCTTCAATGCCGAGTAGCTCATGATCTTGTTGGCCTTCAAACCTTCCTCGATCATAGCCCCCATTTTTATCACCTCCGTGAATGATTTGCCCACGGACGTTACCAGATGTCCGAAATAGGTTGGCTCTAGTGTCTGCAAGAAGTAATCCACCATCTCGCTCTCTCTCATCGGCGGGTCTACCCTGGCTGCCTGTTCCCTCCAACGGAAACCAAATTCCCTGAAGCTTTCAGCGGGCTTCTTCTCTAATTTTAGCAATGATAGGCGGTCGGGGATTATTTCAAGATTGTACTGGAACTGGCCGATAAAAGCTTGAGCCAAATCGTCCCACGTAAACCATCTACCGGGATCCTGTCTAGTGTACCACTCCAGCGCAGATCCTCCCAGACTCTGACCGAAGTAAGCTATCAGAAGCTCGTCCCGTCCTCCGGCCCCTCTCATTTTACTACAAAACCCTCGCAGGTGGGCCACTGGGTCACCATGCCCCTCGTATAGGTCGAATTTGGGCATTTTAAACCCTGCTGGCAACTGGACGTCCGGAAATGGACACAGATCCTTATAGGCGACGCTGACCTGGTTGCCCAAACCGTGCATATTCCTGAAGGACTGCTCCAGGCTTTTAACTTTTTTGATAACTTCCTCGTGTTCCGAACTTTGGAAGTGCTTTTCCGGTTCTGCCGGATTATCCCAGTGAGGTGTATGTGATTGTGGTTCAGGAGCCCTGAAAGTAGGCTCCGGAGGATAGTAAGAGTTGTCATGGATCTGAACATGCGGCTCGCTGGCCGGCCTTTGCAGAGGAGCAGGTGGAGGTGCCACAAAAACAGGGGTGGCTGGAGGAGGATTTGGTTTGGCCGGTGGAATGTGGGTGGCATATGGGTTTTCCCCCTGAAAGTATGGATAGATCGGGGCGCTTGTCGAAGGATCGATGGGCGGATGTTCCGGAGCTGAGGCGAGAGTAGGGCGGTTTGGTGAAGACTGTTCCCTGGCCCAGGCCAGGTGCATCTCTGTTATCTGTTGTTTTAACCGGTCTACCTCCTCTTTCATGATTTGTAGCTCGGATTTTTCTTCCTCAAGACTCTTGCCAGAACTCGACATGCTTACTGTAACTGGTCCTTTGGATCTAGTACGGTAGTGATGGCTGGCCAGTATATTCTGTCAAACCAACTGCTAAACTTTCTCTGGCATATGCAACAAACTTGTTAGTTCACCGAGTTTGACGGATATGTTATAGCACGTTGGATGCAATGCACCTAACCAAATAACCCTTTCTACATGTACTCTTAACATGCGTCATTCCGGCCTTTTTTCTTTTTCTTTTCTTCTTTTTTTTTTTTTTTTTCTACTATCTTTGCAAGCCTTATTGTTATTTAACCTTTGGATTCTTTTCCTTTCTTTTAGTGGTGGTCGAATCTTATGTGGATTGCCTACGTATCACGACCCCGCGTGAATCAGACCGAGCGTAGTTCTGGTAACAAGATTGTGGCAAAATTCAGTAACTTTTATATCAAATAAAACCGTGCAGTTACAAAACACGTCTTACAACAATCAGCAAAACAAAAGAAATGGTTGACTTGGGAAAGTAAAGATAAAAATGCCAACTAGCTTGACTCAACATTTCAAAATACATTTTCAATCAAAAATCTAATGCTCTAAAATTCCTGGGGGCCCGCGAGGCATCATTCGGCCTTGCCGCGGGCCTTGGTGTGAGGTCCTTGTGCAGTCCCCTCAACTCTTCCATGATCCGATGAACATAACCCATAATTGAAGCGAAAAGGTCGGCGCGGGGCATTCGTTCACAAGCTAGGCACTTCATGGTGACATAGTGCCCGATTTCTCCAATTCTGTCCTTGATCATGTCCCTTTCTCCGAGTAGCCGCTCTATCTGCTGGCTTTTCGTCCCCAATCTTCGAGCATTGTTGGTGACTTGGTCTAGGAGCCTATCTACTTGTCCTTGCAGTCGGGCCATCAAATTGTGGCAACGGTCGAGGTCCGTTCTGGCATCTTGGGCTTGCTTGAAAACCCGCTCCCTGAGGACAACATTTGCTTCCCTTAGACTAGTGATGATCTCGGTGTAATCTTCTTCCACCCGTTTTAGGTGAAGTGCATGTTGATGTGCCTCCTTTCTCCAGCTAGCACGGATCCTCGTTGTCTGGGCTTTCGACTCGTCCAATTCTCTTTGGATATCGGTGACTTGGCTTCTCAAACCCTTTATCAATTTTTCGTCTGCCCGACTCCTCAACTGTCTGTCAGCATCCCTTTTCATTTGCTAGATTTGAGCTCTCAAGAAGTCATTTTCTTGTGCCAACTTCTTTTTATCTCCTTCATCGGTGGCAGCTTGCACGTTTTTCTCGAACTGAAGGTCCCGGACCTGCTGTTCTATCCTGGCAATCTTCGTCCTGTACCCCTCCTCCTTTGCTAACCAATTCCATTGTTCCCGTGAATCTTCCGTGAATTGTTGGACATGGGCTCTTTTAGAACATTTCCGACGAACCTGAAATCTTTTCCCGAACCACACATTGTATTTTGGGTCCACCTCTCCCTTAGCTAGTTCCCGGACCATGGTTTTAGGCTCAAGGAACCTGCACTCATGCCACAGCTTTCTAATCTTCTCTTCGGGGAATACGACTCCCGGGCTCAACTCAATGGCGTACTTCCTCAGGTCTTGATCGGTAGGAATAACTTGAAACCTTCCTAGTTGACGTAATACACGATGAGGAACATACGGTTGGACACTGCGGATCCCCATCAGAAGAATATAACACTCCTCGGCTGCCATGTATATGACTTCAGTATCGGGTAACCATCCGAACGCCCATTCAATCTGATCGGCTTCTATTGAGCTCAGTCGTGCAAGCCATGCCTTGACGCCTTCAGGGAATACAGCACCCATCATCCGTTCTTCGAAACCCCTGATACAGTTTTTTCCGGTCAACCCATGGTTCATGTATTGTGTTCGGTGATGGAGGTGTTCTTGCATCCATAATTGGAGTAACAGATTGCAACCTTGGAAGAAATTGCCCCCTTCTCGGCATACGGTCAAGGCTCGATAGATTTCGGACAAAACCAAAGGGACCACCGTGCTGGTAGCCTTTTTGATTGCAACATCGGCTATTCCTACCAGACTTATCTCTATTTTCTTATCTTCGCGCGGACAAATCACAATCCCCAAGAATGTCGTTATGAATGCTAGAATTCGTCCTGGCCTCCCACTTGGTTCTATTCCCTACGTGCGTTAGTCCAAGGGTTGACTCTTCAAAACCCCGAGGAGTGCCGTACCATTGATATAAGAATTGGAGATCGCAACATCCTTTCAGCAGATCATCATTTTTCACCTTCCGACTAATGCTCAGCAAATCCAGAAACCCATGTGGAGATACCGGTCTTGGTGAGAGCAGGTATTGCCCTCTTAATTTCCCATTTAGTCCTGCATAGCCCGCAATTTCCTCTAATGTGGGCGTCAGTTCAAAGTCAACAAAACGGAACACATTGCGGGTCGGATCCCAGAAAGATACCAGTGCCTTGATGATGTCTTCCCTTGGCTCGATATTCAACAGATCAACCAAACCTCCCAAAATTCTCCCCACTACCTTTTTGCTACTGTCTTCCAAACCGTTCCACCATATACGGAGCTGCTGAGGGACCTCGCTAAAGATTGAAAATGATTTATTCTGATTCGTGCTTATCCAGCACATTTATTAAGGTGATTTAAATAAGAAAAACAACTTTGTTTTGCTAAAAATAAAAAAATCAGTTTTCAATCACGGCCTTTCAACGTCTCGGGGACGAAGGCTTTTAAGGCTGTGGGGTAAATTGATCGAAATCAAAATTGACCCAAAGGTGGCCGTTTATACGAAATTAGCCTTCCGGCGTCCCTTTCGGGAACATTCGGCTATTTTTGAAAACAGCGTCACCGACTTATTTAGTACAAAAGTTAGTTTTGATATTTCGGCCATTTTTCAAAAGGTGAAGTTGGACCTGATGGAGGTTGCCTACGTATCTCACATCCAATGAGAATCAAACCCACGTAGTTCGGTTTTAACGAAACAAACGACATTATTTATTTATTCATTTTACTAAAGAAAAACAAATAAGCTATTTCTATCTTAAGAACAAAACACATCCAATGAGAATCAAACCCACGTAGTTCGGTTTTAACGAAACAAACGACATTTTTTTTTTTTTTAATCTCTAAAGCCGGTCAGCATGCAGGTCTATAACAGATAAATGCGCAAGACAAACAGGATGCAGCAGGATAGTCTGTTCATTTCAGGTCACCTATCCTAGACGGACCCAACCCCTGTGTTGAGTCCCCTAAGCCAAATGCAACATGATGCAAATAAACGTTTCCTACTAGGGATCCGGCATGAAGCTTTGTTATTCTAGGTTTAAAAACATGGGTTTATCTGTTCTAGACTTGGCTTACCCGAGCGGACAGCTCGAGCCAGCAACCCGGGAATACAGAACCTTCACCGGTTTTGCAACTTATCCAAACCTCGTTCTAAAATGGGAATTAGACACTATACAGAAAAGAAGTCACACGAAGTGCACCCTTCTTCATGATTTAGAAGACTCGGAGAGGAGATTGGTTCCGGCACAATTTATATGTACAGTTCACAAAATATCAAAGCAGTAAAAACAATATTTAGCACATTGATGCCAACATGTAAAAGAATCAGATAATAAATATGCCAAATACAACAATTATTCCAAGCTCGAATTCTAAAAATGGTCCCCAGCAGAGTCGCCAGAGCTGTCACACCTCTTTTTTACCGCACCCGCGAGGTGCAAAGAGTTTTTCCAATTAAAGGACAATCGAGGCGGGAATTATTTAATTATTTCAGAGTCGCCACTTGGGAGATTTATGGTGTCCCAAGTCACCGGTTAAATCCCGAATCGAGGAAAAGAATGACTCTATTTAACAGTCCGCGAACCAGAAATCCGGATAAGGAATTCTATTAACCCGGGAGAAGGTATTAGGCATTCCCGAATTCCGTGGTTCTAGCACGGTCGCTCAACCGTCGTGTTTGGCTTATCTATCTGCTTTTTACAGTTATGTACTTAATGCGAATTAATATCCCTTTACCGCTTTATTATTGATTATGATTTACGAAAGAGAAAGTTGCTTAAAAATATGCTTCCGAATCACGTCACATGAAATGCACCGGATCCTCGACATATTCTTATTCAACATTTCGGGGTTTAGATTTGGGTCACATGAAATGCACACCCGTATTTAAGAAGGTAGAACTAAAATATGCGCCCGGAGCGATTACTTATTTACACTGTTGAGAAGGACGTGATATTCGCTAAGAAACGACACATCTCGAAATCTAAGTATTTTATATGTACATTTATGAAGGCCTTGCGATTAGTGTAACTATTAGGCGAGGCGCGCCTTTAATTCAAATCTAAAGCGAACTACATCCCACTGTATTTTACTTAGGAGTTGATTCCAAATTATTTAAAACTTGCTACGAACCACACCACATGAAACGCACCTATGGTTCCTGACACGCTTTATTTGCTCTTGCCCGAAATTGGGGTCGGGTCACATGAAATGCACCCCCGACTCCTTTAATCTAATTACGTCATTCAGTTGAGTAATAACTCACTAGTTCCTACAATGTGACAAAATCCTACTCAACTATAACCAATTCGAGCCAACACACGGTTAGTTAATTAAATGAGCAGGTTTGAGTCTATGGTGGACAATTATATGGAAAGAACCTACTTTGAATTCATCTAATCCTCAAAAAGCCACTGTCATATATTTTCGCAAGTTCAAGATATCACTCCTCACGGGTGTTCAAATCACCTTAGACTTTTCTGCTTAAACAGATAGCTAATCTTGCTTTTAACATAAGATCTAACATTAACAGATTTGGAGACTACACACATGAGTAGAGAAGATTGAACAGAGATACAACAGACTGATTCAGGTTTACGTGCATATCTAATGATAGTGTATCTTTGATCTAGCTACATTTTTCCATAACCAAAACTAGCAATACAAACTTAATTAAAGAATAACAGAACGTAACAAACATAAGAACTTTGGACGACTACATGATTCGACGGACTTTAAACATAAGCTTCAAGCTTCATTCTTTTCGAACCAAGGAACTACAATAACAGAGATGTGTACCTGGAATGCGGAAGAATAAAGAAGAGTGAGCGATGGCAATAAAGTGGCAATCAACAGTAGGTGAACCAGCAGCCACAGGAGAGAACAAGGCAGTAACAGTAGCAACAACAGTCAACACAGACCAGCAGCAACAATAGACACAACAGCAACAACAATAGACCAGACCAGCAGCAACACTCAACACATCCGCAACAACAAACAACACAGACCAGCAGCAACACTCAACACAGCAGCAACACAATTACTAAGCCAGCAGCAAACAGTTGCACCACACACGACCAACAACCACAGCAAACAAACAAACAGGAAACCAGTGGCCTTTTCTCACAAACAGCAATCAAACAGTAATCCCAACTAATGGAACAGTAACCCAGGATATTTGTATCTGTGTGTATTTCTACCTCTGCTTCTCCTAATGTATGTTACTTTCTTCTAGCTCACCCAAAACCAGTCTAATGAAATAGTGCTCAAAGGTCCAATGGCAAACCGAGAATGATCCAAACTCCCACTGTCCAATTTCTAAGGTTCTTCTATGTGTGAATGACTATATGCTTTTCAATATCTCTCTATGTGTTTTCGAAATGTATCTTTGCTGTGTGTCTCTCTCCCCCTATCATCTCCCTATCATTCTATATTTATAGCTAAATCCCTTCTACCCTGGATGGCCAGAACCACCCCACCAAAACTCTTGCCCATCCTTACTTCTGTCTAAACCACCAGACTCCCTGCATTCTCCACTATCTAGTGTCCATGTATGGACTAACTCATTGAAAAATGCTGGTGGCAGGACATCAGTAGGATACCCTGCTGTACAGGTTCCACTAGCCCTTTTATGGGCAAGTGATTAAACAATTAAACTTAATCCAATCCTAACAACTGTATCCAACTAAACTCCTAATCCAGAATTAAACAAACAACACAGCCTAGACTTGTGCATTGCATACGGGCATACCAGAGCATGAACAAACATACAAACAAATTGATTTGTTGACGACATTAGATAAACTAGGCATACAAAGCTATTGCAGCATTGAATTTAAACAAGAATTGGCAAAAGAACGGGAATCGACCAAATAAAAGGTCTGTTGAGAAGAGTAGAAGAATACTAAAAAATTTTGAAACTAAACACAAATACACACACGGATTACAACCAACAATCGTAAGGGACACGAATTACCTCAAAGAAATATGCCGACCCAAGCTTCGAACTTTGGTTTGGAACTATTGAAGCCAAACGGGCTTTAATCGAGATGTTCTCGATTGAGAACACCTAGACTAAAGTCCCTTGGACTTCAATTACGATTAATTCGGCTCGAATTTGGCCTCTTCAAAAATTAGGGTTCTTGAGACTCGATTTGGGGTTTGGGTAGTTCGGGCTTGATTCGAACCAAGCCAGGGTTAGTAGGGGTGTGAGGGTGGTCTGGAGGGGCTAGGGTATGAGTTTGTGGTGATTTGGCGTTGGCTCGAGTTTGACTCGAATCTTCAAACGAAGATTCGAGGAGCTCCGGAGTGATTCGAGGTAAATGAAGGCTGAATTCGTAATGGGGGAGGTGAGGGGAGTATTTGGTGTTAAGATGGAGGCCGTTGGCCTACCGGAACCGCCGTGAGGCGATTTCCGGCGGGCGGTGTGCGGCGGAGGCACGACGAGGTTAAAAGTCTCTAAGGGAGACGATATGTCTGAGGGGGGGGGGTCTGGCTTGGGGGGGCGGGGTGTGAAAGTGAGCTTATATATGACTCAGGAGGTTGCATCCTGATCGTTGGATCATTCACGATCAACGACCAGGATCTCCTCCCCTGAACCAAACGGTGCCGTTTGGTTAAGTCATAGCCTGGGTGTATATTTGAATTAAAAGATTAATCTGGGCCGTTGGATAATAAAATCCAACGGTCCAGATCAAACGTTACTTAAACTGATGCTTGGGTGAGTATTGGGCTGGGTGTTGAATTAATACGGGCCTGGTGTATGGGATTGGGTTTTGGCCCAATCATACCTCTTAAAACTAGAATCCATGATGTATTACATATATATTTTGGCCCAATCATATCTCTTAAAACTAGACTCCATGGTGTATTACATATATATGTATATATATATACTAACTTGTAACACAATTAAAAAAAATTTTACTACAATTATCCTACATAATTACATATCGCCTAAAATGTAACTCACATAATTTCGATATTAAACCCTAAAATGCAAAACATAATATATATTTTTTGTATTTTACTAATTTAAATAAATAAACATGCACACAAAAAATGTAAATTTAAGATAAAAATAACACAAAATCACAAAAAATCATGCCCAACACGAAACTATTTTTATTTTGAATTTTCTGGGAGTACTTCTCCGGTAAGGCAAAAATCACGTGCTCACAATGATGACTTGTACAAAAGAACATTTGGTATTCCCATAGAAAAATGATTAGTACCAAATCAAACACGGCGTATCCTCAAAGAAGTACACGAGGTCCACTATAGAGCTCACACTAGCAAGCGAGCTCTCGTCAGATGCATCATACGAGCAGGCTATTATTGGCCCGCGATGAAGAAGGAAGCCGCCGACTTTGTCAATGGTGCGACCAATGCCAAGGATACGCCCCTATGATTCACCAAGTTGGCGAACACCTTCATTCAGTCACCTCGTTCTGGCCTTTTATCAAATGGATAATAGACATCGTCGCCCCCCCCCCCCCCCCCGGCGAGACATGCTAATGTATGATTTCTTTTAGTTTTTAAGTGACTACTTCTCCAAGTGGGTAGAAGCATGTGCATTCACCCAAATACCCAAGAAAGAAGTAATCATGTTCATATGGAGAAACATCATATGCCGCTTCAGCATCCTCAAAGAAATTAGCTGCAACAACAGTCCCTAGTTCACCGAAAAATAGACCACCAAGTTTTTCAAAAAATACAACATTAAAAGAATACTCTCCACACCATATCATCCCGTAGGCAACGCTTAGGCGGAATCCTCCAACAAAATAATATTGAATATAATGAAAAGGGAACTCGAAAATGCCAAGGGACTATGGCCGGCAGTGATGCCAGAAGTGTTATGGGCATATCGCACCTCACTGAAGACGAGCACAAGGGAAATGCCATACTCACTAGTCTATGGGACTGACGCAATGATACCAGTTGAGTTCAAGGAGCTAAGCCTAAGATACTAAAATGAGACCAGGCCAAGCAACAATGACAACAGAAGGCAAGACCCTGATGAAGCCGAAGAGTGAAGAGACATGGCCTACATAATAACAATAATAGCTCAAAAACAACAGGCAGAGCGATATTACAACAACAAAGCCAAAATCAGGCCACTCAAAGTCGGGGACTATGTACTCAAACCCAAAAACACAAGCAAACGAAAACCCAAACTGGGAACCAATTGGGATGCCCATACAAAATCACAGCAGAAGTAAGTAAAAGGTCATTCCAACTAGTAACAATTGAAGAAAAATTACTACCAAACAATTGGAACGTCACCTACCTTAAATACTTCAACTTCTAAGGATAGACGTTTCCCGAGCTCTTTTTCCCTTACCCGAGTTTTGTCCCGATTGGATTTTCTCGGGGAGGTTTTTAACTAGGCGACGAAGAGAGTGTCTCGAAGTTAAGCACAAGTTTATCGCTCGACCTATCAATTACTTTTCTAGGTCAACCAATGAAGGGACTAGATAGGCTGGGACTTTGAAAAACATGTAAACTTCTCCAATGTATGTAAACTTTCCCAACGTATGTATAAACAAAGCAAAATATGCAAACACACGAGTTTTTCATCTCCGCCAAGTTCATACATTACGCCAAGTTAAGAGTCAACATTCGACCCCGCTCGAATCGATTCACATTCGACCTCGCTCGAATTTATTTACATTTGACCTCGCTCAAATTTAAGAGTCAAACATTCGAACTTGCTCGAATCGACACATATTCGACCTCGTTCGAATCACTTAAGAGTCAAACATTTGACCTTGCTTGAATGGACTCGCATTCGACCTTGCTCGAATTTATTTACATTAGACCTCGTTTGAATCACTTAAGATTCAAACATTCGACCTCGTTTGAATCGACTCGCATTTGACCTCACTCAAATTTATTTACATTCGACCTCGTTCGAATCACTAAGAGTCAAAACATTCGACCACGCTCAAATCGACTCACATTCGACCTCGCTCAAATTTCTTTATATTCAACCTCATTCGAACCACTTAAGAATCAAACATTCTACCTCTCTCGCAGCGGCTCACATTCGACTCCGTTCAAATTCATTAACATTTGACTTCGTTTGAAGTTATTAACATTCAACCTTGTTCGAATCAAACAACATTCGACCTCAATCAATTTAATTGAGATTCGACCCCGTGTGAATCAAATAAGTCAGGAACTCTTACAAAGGAAAATGCATATCAAGAAAAGCGAAAAAGCCAAGAACATACAACAGAAAATCAATAGCCATTCCATTCCAAAATACATAGTATCTTACAAAGGGCCAAAAATACCCTCTCCAAAAAATAGCAGAAAACTAAGTACAAGAAGATCACACTACATCATCTCCGCCTAGGCCATCACCACCTTTAGCGACCGGCCCAGAAAAACCATCTCCACCTTCGCCCGTGCCATAAGCATACTCATTGACATACCAAGGATCAGATGCAAGCCCATCCAATTCCACTTCATCATCGTTGTTCCCCAATGTGGTGGGGTAATAACCATAAGCGAGCCTAGCATCACGTGCCTTAACACGAGCATCTTCAAAGTTGGCCTTGAAAACCCTCCCCACCGCTTTCAAGTTCCTATATACATTTATCTTTGCCTGAGCATGCATCCGCATTTTGTATAAATCACGAGGAATGTTGGGGAAAGCGGAAGCATGAAAGGAGGGCGGTCGAACCAAGAACTATGCCTTCTCAGCTTCAAAGGCGGTGACTTGCTAACTTAGGCTTAAAACTTCTTTCTCAAGCCACCATTCTGCTTATCAAGCCACATGTCCCTCAGCGCGACCATTTCCGCATCAGTTTCATGTTCAGACCTAAGGACGCAGATAACGCTCTCTAATATCGCATCTTTGGCAACAACTACTACCTGAGCCTCTTTGGCCCTCACCAACTCTGCCACTTTCTAAGTCAACTCACCACTCTGGCCAGCATCTCTAATTGAGCTTTGCTCAAGCTCAGCCCGCAAGGTCGCCACTTGCACTTGAAGGTCGATGCATTTGGCCACGACCCTTTTGCTCACTTCGAGCTCGTCATCCTTGGCCTTGAGAAACCCCTCGAGCTCATTACCTCTACCGATAGTTCACACAAGCTCCTCTTTCTTCTGACATAATTCATGTCTAAGGAACTGGAGGTTACTGCATGCTCTAAGCCATGCACGCATCTCACGGTACTTGTCACGATAATGGACATACTGAAGATATCTTCTAAAAAATGACTTTTCGCCTCTCTTCTCGATGGGCACTCTAGATCTCCAAGAGGATGAGAAAATGATCAGTAAATATAGAAGAAAATACACAAAACTCACCCTTAGAACCATCCCAGATATGCCTAGTGATAGGTTGGAATCTCGGAGCACCTGAAAGGTCTTATTCTCGACGACAGACCAAAGAGGAGAAAGGAGGAGACCATGCTTACCGTTGTCACACCTCCCTTTTTACTACCCCAACACTTAAAAGCGTAAAAACACACTTGTAGGGTACACCCCGATGCCCAATTACCCAAAACGGATAAAATAACGTGAGGGAAGGAGTTTTTCCAATTAAAGGACAATCGGTTCGGGATTTTATTAGAGATTAATCGGAGTCGCCACTTGGGAATGACAATGGTGTCCCAAGTCACCGGTTAATCCCGAATCCGAGGAATTTTGACTCTTATGAATGTCTACGAAGCAGAGGTCCGGATAAGGAACTCTGTTAACCCGGGAGAAGGTGTTAAGCACTCCCGGATTCCGTGGTTTTAGCACGGTCGCTCCACTGTCGTTCTTGACTTTTGTTTGACTTAATTATAGGTTTTAACAACATAATGTGCTTTTACGTTAAATATTATTTTTTAGGAATTTGCGGTATTGCGAAAACACGCCTCGAGTCATACCGCAACCAGTACGCCTATGACTTTTGGTGTATTTCAGCTTTACCGAGAATAGGATTCGGGTCACATAAATGCACACCCATAATTAGGAAAGTATTTTATTTACAAATCGTGCCTAAAGAGTCTATCGTGTTGTTAACTTTGGGAAAGACCGTGAAATTTGCTAAACGGTCCTCCCGAGTCTACGTGTTTTATAACAATTAATTGAGGGCCCCGCAATGGTGTACTTTGGTGTAGCGAGGCTCGTCTCATTATTACTTATTATTAAGGGCCAAGCTAAAATAGCTAGATTTTCTATTTTTGTCTCTAAAGCTTATTTAATCCGTGAATATACCTATAATATTTGGGAACTAAATGTTACGCCTATGTCGAAAGCTAGAAGGGAGAATTTTGAAATCATCAGAAATAACAACAGCAAGTCGGAAATTTGAAAACACAACAAATTGGTTTTAACGTTGCTTTTGTCAAAAAAAACAATACCACAAAAATACATGAATTCTTAAACCATGTGCAATTGTATCTATGCTTCTGTTAACTAATTTTAAAACACACTATGCTATAAAATTTCTATTTTTGTTTTATATATATGCAATTGTGTCACTTTCACTCTCTCTACACACAAAAATCTTTCAAAATTTTACCCAAAACAGTGGCACATTTCAGGAATAAGCACAATCGTTTGCCCACAAAAACTGATAACACGCTAATTACTTGTGAACGAGCTAGCCTCATTTAACTGCTGATCCTATTATGATGCTTATGTGCAACAAATACTTAATTATCCTATTATGATCAAAATTAATGTAAAAAATACTTATGTGTGCTGATAAACCAGCTAGCAGTTCTAGTTTTTAATTTACAATAATTCCAATTACAGTTACCAAATAACTATCAATACATCTAAATCCGTAGCAAATTTCTCAAATCAATGACCAATTACAAAAATGAAATGAAATAAATCAAAGGACATTAAAGAGAAAGGAATCAGCACTTCAAATTAATTCCACAAAGCTTGAGATTACAAATATGTACCTGAAAAGTTGAATAAACCCATTAGATCTACAGCAATAGAGTTCAGCAATGATTCTCAACAGTAACAATCAAATGAGTTAACAACAGCAGTGAATCTGATGAGACCCGGAAACGATTTCAGAACCTCAAGCAACTGGATTGAATTTCAGCAAATGAAACAGTGCTTCTTTTTATGATTTTTGAAGACAATTTGAAGACAAAAGAGAGGAAAGATGAATCTGAAATATTGATTTCAGATCTGAAAATTAACCATTATTTTTTTTGGATTTTTCTATGGTTCCTATGGCTTAAAAATGCTAAAAAATACTCTAAAATCAGCAAGGAACCCCCTTTTATTAGTGCTAAAATCACCTATTTATAGGCATAAAAGAGAATCTGAATTTTTATTAAAAACCCTTCAAATCTTGACTTGTTGCACAAGTTAGTGCCATTAATTCATTGGATTCTACACTAAGACCCATTCTAGAATAATCTACCATGTTCTATTTCCTTGGAATTCCCATGGTGCCCTCATTTCCTTTTACTATCTACTAAAATACCTTTTGTTATGCCCATATTACCCTAAAAGCTCTATATTTATCACAATTCTACCAATTCCCTTTCCAATTAAACCCTTTTCCTTCTAACCTTATTACAAATTTACCAACTTCTTTTTCCCAATTCACCCCTACTTCTCAAGACTTATTACATTCCTAAATTCTGTAATTTATCCCTATTTTATCCTATTTTCAGATTTGTATTTATCAAATAGCCACAATTAAGTGACTATTGCTCAATTAACCAATTGACCCTATTAACTATTTTAAATTCAGAATTAATTCGCTAATTAGAATCACATTACATCAATAGCCAATCCTAGGTAGTCTTACAAACATAGCCACTTATGATTAATCATCAAATTAACAAGACTCGGGAGACAATTTGATAGATGGTGAGTCCTATTAATCAGAATAATTCATCGCAATTGAATCTATCGAGCAAAACACCTTAGGTGGGTACTAATCATGTGATTCTTACTATCGACTTAACTTGAATCTCAACTAGTCTAAAGTCGAATTCACTAATTGAACTAAAATCACTAATCTAACAGCTATAACCAATACATCCTAATTGAATCGACTAACTAATTAACTAACAGAATGTACTAAATAAGCCTTTAATCAACAAGATTTTCAAAACAGGATCAAACACTATCTAAAACAGATTCACCAATCCTCAAAATAGCATGTATAAACAGATTCAATTAATTCCCACCATACCAGTTAACAATTAAGGCTGAATTTAATTATACTAATTAGTAGGATTAAATTCTAATTAACAGAATACTTGTGAATCGAAAATCCAATCTAAACATAGAATCATATGAAACAAAAACTCAGAAAATTGCCAATCATATTAATATCTTAATTATGTCGAAACTAAATAAATCATCCTACCAGCTATAACCTACAACTAATCTTAACAAGTAATTCAAAAAACAAAATTAACCACCCATAATCGTTAATGAATAGATCCTATTAACTATATTAATTGACAAAAATCTAAAATCAAATCTAACAAACTAACAGAAAAACTCAGTACGTATAGGTATTTTGAACTGCCCAAATTATTTAATACTAACTAAAAGAAAGATTATCTTAATAGTCGACAACTAATTAATTTCTTAATTAACAAACAGAAAAGAAATCGGAAGAAAGAAACATGCACATAAAAGAAAATACTTGGAATAAAAATCAAAAAGAAGATGAACTTAGCTCTCGGCCGCTCTTTCTTTTTTCTTTTTTTCTGTTTTCCTCACTCTTTTTTTTTTGTTTTCTTCCGTTTCGACAACCCGACATCATCTCTTGAATTTTCGGCAACCTTCTTGAATTTATCTCAAAACAGAACTTGAACCTTAAAAATCCAGCAGCCTCGGACTTAAAATTTTCGTGTCATAGCGTGAAGAACGTTAGAAGAATAGTGGGGGTTGATTTTGGGTGGTGGCGCCGCCGTGGTGATGAGTGGCGGCGCGATTAGGGTTCAACATTTGAAGGGGTTGCGGCGGGTTTTGGAGGAAATGGCTTAGGGAAAGGGGATGAGGAGGAGATGGGGAGTTGTTTGGTATGATTTTTGGCCGGGATGGTGGCCGGCCGCCGCCGTGGGAGGCGGAACCCTAGCGGCGGCTGGGAGATGGAGAAGAAGCACGGCTGTTTTGGAGAAGAAGAGAGAGACAGGAAGTTTATGTTTTTTGTTTAGTTAAGGTTTTTTGTGTTTTATGTTAAGGTTGTTTTGGCTTAGGGTATACTAATGTAATAACATATCTGCAGCCGTCGGATTTATTATGACGGACGGTCGAGATTAAAGGGGAAAAGGGGACCGGGTTTGGGCTGCTGGGGCGTTGGGCCTGGGCGGACGGGGCTGGGAAGCCGTTTGGGCCGCTGGGTAGGGGAATGTTTGGCCCAAATTTTTATTCTTTCTTTTTCTTTTCCCTTCTTTATTCCAACTTGTATTTTTTGTATTGTATTTTGTATTTTATTCTTCTTGCTTTGTAATTATTTGGAACTAATTAAAACTAACTAATTACCCTCTTTTTTGGCAATTTTTAAATTAAGAGCTAACTAATAATTTTTTTTTTGATTTTTTCTTTAATTTGTTAGAAAAAAGAATTAATTTCCTAAAGATGCAATTTTTTTTTGTATTTTCATTTATCACACACAAATAACATGCAAAACAACTAACACAAAATTCACACAAAATTTAAAAGTAATGAAAAATCATTTATTTTGAATTTTATAGGAATAACTCATGTGCAGGGTAAAAATCACGTGCTCACAGCTGCCCCTCTTTGCTCGGGGACACGAAGAGTTTCCGTGCAAAGATAAGTGAGCAACTATGAACGATTTTTACCCGTTCGAGTATTCCATTGTGAAGCATTTTGAAAAGCTTTTGACCGCACCCTGCTTCAGAGATTGCCTACATATCCTGGGCTAAACAGGAATCAGGTCAGTGTAGTTCGGGAAGGTCTGGTAGCTGGGACTACCAAGGACTGTGATCTCACTGCTGTTGCTGTTGTTACTGCTGTCATTGCTGACTGACTCCTTATTACACCAGGGTAAAGATAAAAGGAGCTAGCCTAAGCTACAACCTATGAATTACAAAAATCCTATCTATGTCTTCCAACTTGTCTTTTTGTATTTTCTTGATCTTGTGTCTTGTATTCCTTGAAACGACATTCTTGTTATTGCCTTCAACTTGTATCTTTGCTCCAATGGCATTCTTGTTATCGCCTTGAACATGTTCAACTTTTCACCGGATTCTTGTTATTGCCTTGACTTGTTCAACCTCTTCAATATGAAATATTTCGTCCATTCTCCAGGTGGACCCCTGCTTGTGACAAAATAAACAACTAAAGAAAAAAATTTTCTGCCCCAGTATGGTGACTGGGCACATCATGTTATTGAATGTCCGTATTTGAAGGTGGGCACCTAACAGAAATTAAACGTGCAATGCAGAAATGTATTCCCGTATTAGAAGGTGGGCGCCTAACAGAAATTAAACGTGCAATGCGATGCAAAAAATATTCCCGTATTTGAAGGTGGGCACCTAACAGAAATTAAACGTGCAATGCGATGCAGAAAATATTCCCGTATTAGAAGGTGGGCACCTAACAGAATTTAAACGTGCAATGCAGAAATGTATTCCCGTATTAGAAGGTGGGTGCCTAACAGAAATTAAATTGCCATTCCATTCTTCGGGCGGGCACCCCGACTTCAACAACAATTTAAAACTTCAACTAAAACTTAAAGTAAAATGCCATTCCATTCTTCGAGCGGGCACCCCGACTTCAACAACAATTTAAAACTTCAACTAAAACTTAAAGTAAAATGCCATTCCATTCTCCAGGCGGGCACCCTGACTCCAACAACAAACTTCGAAAATAAATCGCCATACCATTCTTCGGGCGGGCACCCCGACTTCAACAATGATTTAAAACTTCAACTAAAACTTAAAGTAAAATGCCATTCCATTCTTCGGGCGGGCACCCAGACTTCAACAACAATTTAAAACTTCAACTAAACTTAAAGTAAAATGCCCTTCCATTCTCCAGGCGGGCACCCTGATTTCAAAAATGGACTTTTAAAAATAAATCGCCATTCCATTCTTCGGGCGGGCACCCCGATTTCAAAAATGATTTAAAACTTCAACTAACTTAAAGTAAAATGCCATTCCATTCTCCAGGCGGGCACCCTGACTTCAACAACAATTTAAAACTTCAACTAAAACTTAAAGTAAAATGCCATTCCATTCTCCAGGCGGGCACCCCGACTTCAACAACAATTTAAAACTTCAGCTAAAACTTAAAGTAAACTGCCATTCCATTCTCCAGGCGGGCACCCCGATTTCAACAATGATTTAAAACTTCAACTAAAACTTAAAGTAAAATGCCATTCCATTCTCCAGGCGGGCACCCCTGATTTCAACAACAATTTAAAACTTCAATTAAAAACTTAAAGTAAAATGCCATTCCATTCTCCAGGCGGGCATCCTGACTTCAACAATTTAAAACTTCAACTAAAACTTAAAGTAAAATGCCATTCCATTCTTCGGGCGGGCACCCCGACTTCAACAATTTAAAACTTCCTCTTTTTGGTATTTTCTTTTACCAATTGTCTCTCATCTGTGAATTTCTCCACTTATAGTCAAACTTTCCTCTTTTTTGGGTGTTTTCTATTTTTCCACATTGGTCACATTCGCTTTAAAGTGAATAATGACACTTTTTTCCCTGCATGAATCATGAAACAAAATTTATTAGATATAAACCGCTGGCAATTGGCAACTGGCATCTGCCGTCCCTGCCTCTTATTGCTTTCCTCTTTTCTGCTTTTCTCCTGCTGTGTGGATTTTCAGCTGCCTATCTCTTGCGAACTCTTTTTTTTGTATTTTCTCACTTTTTCCATTTTTGTTTGTTTTCTTTTCCTTTGGCCATGTTTGCCAAGCTTCCTTATTTCCTTCCCAACTCTTCCTCTCTGATCCAGTGTTGTTTCAACTTTCATTATCAGGAGCTGGTAGTTAGAACTTATCTGGGTATTTGCTGGCTGATTCTGCTGACCATGCCATGTATTTAAACTCTGACCCAGTTCGCTCCAATTGTTCTGTCTCCAAATTGTTTTCAACCCAAACCGATACTATTTTTGTTGTTTTTCTCTTTTCTAGTAGTCCTCACAATCATCTCACGGTGCCAATTAAGGTTTTTACTGATGAGACTCTCTCATTTTATTTCTCTCAACCTTACAATCACCTCACAGTGCCGGCTAAGGTTTTCACTGATGAGACTCTCTCATTTTTTTTTTTCCTCCTTTTTCCCTTTTGTATTTTGTTTTCTTACCACATGTGTTGTCCGATGTTTCGTTCCTCCTTCGTTGTATTTGTTGTCATTTCAAAATTGATCAGAAGGTCTTTCTTTGGACTGTAACGTGGCTTTTGGGTGGGATAAGAAAGAAAGATATAAAGGCTCAAAATTTCAACGAGGGTTAAAAATATTTACAACTCTCGGAATTATTAAACATAACTTCTGCCCCAGTTTCAATATGTGGGGAATTTTTTTGGATTTTTCCTTTATTGTGACTGAACCTCAGAGAGGCTGCCTACGTACCCTTTCGGGATCAAGTCGGACGTAGTTCATCCAACTTCATAAGTTAGATGGATTTCTTTTTGACTTTTTCCCGATTTCTTTGTCTTTTTCTCTTTTTCATTCATTTATTCAATTTTTTTCATTATTTTTTTTTCATTTTGTCAATTTCGATCTTATTGCGCTAGAGCGATTCCGAGAGAGGGATATAAAAGAATATATTCATTGAGGCTCAAAGGGGTTATCAATGGATAAAGTGTTTGGATAGAGAATAAAACGCCTTCGTCATTTCAATTCCAAGATCACAACAAAATACAAAACACATAATTGAAAAGGAATCATACATAGTATCTTTTGACCGCATCCGAATTGATAGCAGTCTCTACGCACTTTCCTTCAACATCTGTTAAATATAATGCTCCATTGGACAACACCCGTGATACCACGAACGGTCCCTGCCAATTTGGCGCAAATTTGCCCTTTGCCTCGGCCCAATACGGTAGATACGCATCGCAACCAAGATGAGCCTATGCCTATTTGTCACGACCCCAAATCCGGTCGTGATGGCGCCCAGCACATTGCTAAGCCAGCCTGACCAACCAATATAAACAACGGAGCTAGAAGCTCTCTTTTAGCCTATTTAAGCATATTAAATCACGAAGCAATAGCGATACAAATAACGAAAACAGGGAACCAAGTCCCATAATACATCAACTCCCATAGACCAAGGGTCAAGAGTCATGAGCCTCTAAAGAACATAAGTGTATAAAGGTTTACAAGATACCAAGTGCGGAAAGAAAAGTCAATACAACATCAAGACAGTAAGAAGGAATATCGGGTCCTGCGGACTCCGCAGCTACCTCGAATATCCACAAACGTCGCCTCGCACAGCTACTGGATCACTGCCGAGAGGTACCTGGATCTGCACACAAGGTGCAGGGAGTAAAATGAGTACTGCCAGACTCAGTGGTAATAAACAAGGGTAAGACAGCGCAGATAAGAAATCCGCAATAAAGCACTATGTAAAGCTATAATCGGCTACCCTGTCATAGAATCAATATTCACTGTACCTGTACCAACAAAATACCAATAACAGCTAGCAGATGTAGCTAAATGCAATGCAATGCATGATATGACCGCTACGGCGTGTAGCCCGACTCCAATTTTGGGTACCCGTGCTCACCGTGGGGGTTCAGACTCCGGAGGGGCTCCTACAGCCCAAGCACATCTCATAGAGATATCCCTGCGGCGTGCAGTCCGATCCAACATATATCTCGCTGCGGCGTGCAGCCCGATCCACTACTAGTCAGCTAATATGCAGATACAGCCTCGCAAGCTCAAAAGTAGTTTTTGAAAACTCTTTTATCATTTTTCAGTTGGAAAACAGTAATATCAAGTTCCAGAGATTGGAATTTGCATAATAACAAAAATAGTTGCGGACTAGTAGTAAACTAGCATGTCTATATGATAAGACAATGATAACGATCCTCGCGGGATCCAATAACTTGGCTCACGGCCCACATGTATAACCAACCGCCCGAGAAGGGGGTTCCTCGGCTCAAGAGTGGCCATTCTCACAATATATATATATGCAACCATCCGAGAAGGAGGTTCGACGGCTCTAGAATAGCCAATAATACAGTATCAACAGGTCGGACTAATATATATAGTCTCCAGTTCATGATCGACCCCGCACTCTCAAGAGTGTGCGTGTCTCGCCGCTATAGAGCGTCACAAAGTGGTATACCGGGGTTTCGAACCCGCTGGTCATCACCCACATCTATTACTCACCTCAATACGGCGCGACGACTACTCCGCAATGCCCTTGCCACGAGAATCAAGCTCCGCACGCGTAGAATCCTGATCAAATACAGTAAAAATACAACAATTTAGGCCAATGGGACGACACCCAATCAATACAACTCAATTTACATCAAAATTCCCAAAGTTGTCAAAACCCGAGCCTCGGGCCCACATTCCGAAAATTTACGAAATTCACATTTCTGGAACCCTCGTCTCGCCACGAGTCCATACATATAAAATTTACCAAAATCGGACTCCGTTTGCCCACTCAAATCGGTGTTTTTCTTCAATTTAGGCTTAGGGCTCAAACCCACAATTAATCTTCCATTTACAGGGAATTAACCAAGGATTTCATGTTAAAATGATGTAATTAAGCCACAAAACTTACCTCTAACGAATCCCCGATGAATTACCAGCAATTCCCGTCAATTTCTCCTCTTGGAACTCAAAAATGGGGTTTTGGGTTAATGAACCCGCGACCCCTCTGTTCTGTGATTTAATTCACTGCCAGAACAATCTCTTCTATGCGATCGCAATGACCTTATGCGATCGCATAGAGTTAAATTTCCTGCCAATTTCCCCTTCTATGCGATCGCAATGCTCTCCCGCGATCGCATAGCACCACCTTCCAGGCCTCATCTTTTCTTCTCTGCGATCGCAACACTAGCTATGCGATCGCAATGCACAGTCCGACAAACCTATGCGATCGCACCCCTTGCTATGCGATCGCATAGAACATTTTTCTCACCCTTCCAATCTCTTCTATGCGATCGCACAAATGACCCTGCGATCGCATAGTGCCACTTTCCATACCTATGCGATCGCATCTCCTATTACGCGATCGCATAGAACAACTCTGGGCTCACTTCCATCCTTCTATGCGATCGCAATAACCCTATGCGATCGCATGGAGCATCCGTCTGCAACAAAACCAGCAGCCAACAGCAGTTCCAAAAATAGAAGAAATGGTCCGTTTGGACCCCCGAAATCAACCCGAGGCTCCCGGGACCCCAACGAAAACCACCAACATACTCCAAAACACGATACGGACTTGTTCCAATCATAAAAACACCATCCTAAACATCAAAATCACCAATTACACACGGATTCAAACCTAAATTCCTTAAAACTTTCCGAATTACGCATTCAATCAAAAACCCGACCAAACGACGTCCGAATGACCTGAAATTTTGCAGGCACATCCAAAATCACCTAACGAAGCTACTGCCACTGTCGGAATTCCATTCCGACCCCCGGATCAAAATCTCACCTACCGATCGGATTTCGCCAAAATTCAACCTTAGCCAATTCAAGCATATTTCTACACCGGGCCTCCAAATTCAATTCCGATCGCTCCCCTAAGTCACAAATCACCTCTCGGAACTATCCGAATCATCGGAATCCGATTCCGAGCCCTCTAACCAAATAGTCAACTCCGGGTTGACTTTCCTTATTCAAGTCTCCTTCAAAAAGGCTATATGCCTCATTTTCAATCCAATTCACTCCTAATTTACCCGATAGACTCTAACACTTATATAAAAGCATGAATTGTGTAATTACAACATAACGGGGTGATAATTCTCGTGACGACGGGCCGGGTCGTCACATTCTCCCCTCTTAAGCAAACGCTCGTCCTCGAGCGGGTCAAGAAACATACCCGAAGTCTCAAACAAGTGAGGATATCTCTGCTCCGCATCTCCCGCTCGATCTCCCAAGTGGCCTCCTCCACGGGTCGACCTCTCCACCGAACCTTAACTCTGATGCAATCTCCTTAGACCTCAATTTTCTCACCCGACGTCCCAAAATGGCAATAGGCTCCACATCATAGGATAGATTACCATCAAGCTGAATGGTGCTGAAATCTAATACATGAGACGGATCTCCAATGTACTTCCGGAGCATAGACACATGGAATACTGGATGAACGCTGGATAAGCTGGGCGGCAAGGCCAACTCATATGCCACCTCTCCAACTCTCCTGAGTATCTCAAAAGGACCAATGTACCTAGGACTCAACTTTCCTTTCTTCCCAAACCTCATGACACCCTTCATAGGTGAAACCTTCAACAATACTCTGTCACCAACCATGAAAGACAACTCGCGAACTCTACGGTTCGCATAACTCTTCTGACGAGACTGGCCCGTACGAAGCCTCTCCTGGATCAACTTTGCTCTATCTAGAGCATCCTAGACTAACTCGGTCCCTATCAATCTAACCTCACCAGGCTCAAACCATCCCACGGGGGATCTACACCGCCTGCCATACAATGCCTCATACGGGGCCATCTGAATACTCGACTGATAACTGTTGTTGTAGGCAAACTCGGCAAGTGGTAGGAACTCATCCCACGAACCACCAAAATCAATCACACAAGCTCGCAACATATCCTCCAAGATCTAAATAGTGCGCTCAGACTGTCCGTCTGTCTGGGGGTGAAATGTTGTACTCAACTCAACCCGTGTACCCATCTCTCACTGAAATGCTCTCCAAAACCGAGAAGTGAACTGAGTACCCCTGTCGGATATGATAGACACTGGGACTCCATGCAACCGAACAATCTCTCGAATAAAGATCGATGCCAACCGCTCCGATGAGTAGGTAGTACTAACTGGAATGAAGTGAGCTGACTTGGTCAGTCTATCCACAATTACCCATACAGAATCAAACTTCCTCGCCGTCCGAGGGAGTCCAGTAACAAAGTCCATAGTGACTCTCTCCCATTTCCACTCAGGAATAACAATGCGCTGAAATACACCACCGGGCCTCTGATGCTCGTACTTAACCTGCTGACAGTTGAGGCACCGTGCTACATGTCCGACAATGTCCATTTTCATCTTTCTCCACCAATAGTGTTGTTTCAAATCTTGATACATCTTCGCGGCTCCCGGATGGATAGAATACCGCGAGCTATGGGCCTCCTCCAGAATCAACTCACGAAGGCCATCAACATTGGGCACACATATCCGGCCCCTGCATCCTCAATACGCCGTCACTATCAATGGTGACATATCTAGCATCATCATGCTGAACTCTGTCCCTCAGGACAGCCAAATGTGGATCATCATACCGGCGCTCACGAATACGATCATATAGAGATGACCGAGATACAACACAAGCCAATACCCTGCTGGGCTCCGAAATATCTAACCTCACTAGCCGATTGGCTAGCACCTGAACATCATAAGCAAATGGCCTCTCCTCAGCTGGAATATATGCCAAGCTCCCCATACTGACCGCCTTCCGGCTCAAAGCATCGGCCACCACATTGGCCTTCCCGGATGATATAATATAGTAATGTCATAATCCTTCAGCAACTCAAGCCATCTCCGCTGTCTCAAATTAAGGTCTTTCTGTTTGAACAAGTGCCGGAGACTACGATGGTCGGTATACACCTCACAAGACACACCATACAAATAGTGCCTCCAAATCTTCAATGCATGAACAATGGCGGCTAGCTCCAAGTGATGAACAGGATAGTTCTTCTCATGTGGCTTCAACTGCCGAGAAGCATAAGCAATCACCTTACCTTCCTGCATCAACACACAACCTATCCCCACTCTCGAGGCATCACAATAAACAGTATATGAACCCGAAGCTGATGGCAATACTAACACTGGAGCTGTGGTCAAAGCTGTCTTGAGCTTCTGAAAGCTCTCCTCGCACTCATCCGACCACACGAATGGTGCACCCTTCTGGGTCAATTTAGTCAATGAAGAAGCAATGGATGAAAATCCCTGAACAAACCGGCGATAATATCCCGCCAAACCAAGAAAACTCCCGATCTCTGTAGCTGAGGTCGGTCTAGGCCAACTCTGCACCGCCTCTATCTTTTTCTGATCAACCTGAATACCATCACGAGACACCACATGTCCCAGAAATGCCACGGACTCGAGCCAAAACTCACACTTGGAGAATTTAGCATATAGCTTCTCCTCCCTCAATCTCTGCAACACAGTACTCAAATGCTGAGCATGCTCCTCCTGACTACGGGAGTAGACTAGAATGTCATCAATGAACACAATCACAAACGAATCCAAATAAGGCCCGAACACACTGTTCATCAGATGCATAAATGCTGCTGGGGCGTTGGTCAACCCAAACGACATCACAAGGAACTCATAATGACCATATCGGGTCCTGAATGCAGTCTTCAATATATCTGAGTCTCTGATCTTCAGCTGATGATAGCCTGAACGAAGATCGATCTTAGAAAACACCCTTGCACCCTGTAATTAGTCAAACAAATCATCTATGCGCGGCAGAGGGTACTTGTTCTTCACCGTCACTTTGTTCAATTGCCTATAATCAATACACATCCGCATGGAACCATCTTTCTTTTTAACAAATAATACCGGTGCACCCCACGAAGACACACTAGGGCGGATGAAACCCTTATCCAGAAGCTCTTGAAGCTGCTCTTTCAGTTCTTTCAACTCAGCTGGTGCCATCCGATAAGGAGGAATGGATATAGGCTGAGTGCCCGGCACCAAGTCAATGCCAAAATCAATATCCCTGTCCGGCAGCATGCCCGGCAGGTCTGAGGGGATACATCTGGGAAGTCCCTTACAACAAGTACAGAATCAATGCTAGGAGACTCAGCTCCCACATCTCTCACAAAAGCTAAGTACGATAAACACCCTTTTTCAACCATTTTCTGAGCCTTTAAGAACGAAATAACACGGCTAGGGACGAAATCGGTCGAACCCCGCCACTCAATATGAGAAATACCAGGAATGGCCAACGTAATTGTCTTAGCATGACAATCCAATATAGCATGGTACGGAGACAACCAGTCCATACCCAATATAACATCAAAGTCCACCATGCCCAACAATAACAACTCTGCCTGGGTCTCCAGACCCCCAATAGATATAACACAGGATCTATATACATGATCCACAACAATCGTATCACCCACGGGGGTGGATACATGAACAGTAAATCAAGACTACTACGAGTCGCACCCAAATGATGTGCAAAATAAGAGGACACATAAGAATATGTGGATCCCGGATCAAATAGAACAGAGGCATCTCTCGGACGGACAGAAATGATACCCGTAATCACGACATCGGAGGCAACCGCATCACGCCCGTCATGAAGTGCATAGAACCATGCCTCGGCCTCCACCGGATCTCTTCTCGCCCCTCTGGGGCGTCCACGAGAAGACCGACCTCCACCTCTACTAGACCGAGATGGTGCCGAAGAGGAGGGCTCTGATCCCTCTGCTGAGTCCCGCCCCTACGTAGTCGAGGGCAATGTCTCCTCACGTGGCCAAACTCACCACACTCATAACATGCACCCGGTCGCTGGAGAAGTAGGTGCCGCACTCGGGCCGGGAGGGCACCAAGTCGATGACCGACCCCGCCGAAACCCCCGTCGACCACGACCATGCGAACCTCCGCTCTCGCTCCGGGCGGCCCGAATGAGAAGGTTCAGATGAGCGACCTCTCGCTCTCGCCGGGAATGCCCTCAGATGGAGCACCACCGGAACTACCGGAACCACGAGGCCTCTTGGCCTCCCGCTCCTCTCTCTCGGTGACGATTCGCCTCAATAAAGTGTGCCATATCAGCAACCTGCTCAAATGATGATGACAGAACTCGCTCGCCGGTCATAAGAATACGGATAGAGTAGTTGAGGCCATCAATGAACCTCCCGATCCTCTCCCTATCATTAGGGATCATCCATGTGGCATGCCTAGCCAACCGTGTGAATCCGAGCTCATACTGGGTCACAGACATGTCGCCCCTGAATCAACCACTCGAACCGGCGACGTAGCTCCTCGCGACGAGACCGAGGTACATATTTCTCTAGAAAGAGAGTAGAGAACTGCTGCCATGTGAGAGGTGTTGCTCTTGCAAGCCTACGCCTCTCAAACTCCTCCCACCAATCAAATGCGGGACCGGTGAACTGAAATGTAGTAAATGAAACTCCGCCTGGACTCAAGAATACCAGCCGTACGCAGCATCTTCTGACACTTATCCAAGAAACCCCGGGCATCCTCGCCCTCAACGCCACTGAAATGGGGTGGCTGAAGTCTACCAAATCTCTCAAGACGACGCCGCTCGTCCTCGGGCATAACCTGAACCATATGCTCTGGAGCTGGAGCCGGTGCAGCTGGAGGAATAACCGGTGCAACCACCGAGCGGGGACGCCTCTCGGCATCCGAAGTCCCCGAATAACCGGATCGAGTGTGCGAGCCTGCAGGGTCCGCCGACCACCCCCCGACCGAGATGTCGCTACGGTAGCGGTAGCCGAAACTACCCGAGCCAAACCGGAACATACCGATAATATCCGAGCAAGCAGTCTCCTGACGACCGGGAATAGCAATAGATATAGTCCGGCCTCGAACCGGGACCGCCGGAGCTTCAACCACCGGGGCCGCTCCCGAACCGGTACAACAAGGCGGGTCGGCCGGCACCGCCGACCGCCCTACCTCTAACTCTAGCACGACCGCGCCCACGGCCTCTAACAGGTGGCAACGGAGGTCGTCCACCTCGTCCCTGATGCTCGCGTTCTCGCCATCCGCGAGAGAATAGAATATAGAAGTTCAGTTCTCAGAACAACAAGATCGCACGACAGAGTTCAAGAAAAGTGAAGTTTTCCCAAAGGTTCGCAGCCTCCCGAGGATAAGTACAGGCGTCCCCGTACCGATCCACAAGACTCTACTAACCGGCTCAAGACTCACGAGGCCTAGTAAACCTAGGCTCTGATACCAACTTGTCACGACCCCAAATCCGGTCGTGATGGCGCCCAGCACATTGCTAAGCCAGCCTGACCAACCAATATAAACAACGGAACTAGAAGCTCTCTTTTAGCCTATTTAAGCATATTAAATCACGAAGCAATAGCGATACAAATAACGAAAACAGGGAACCAAGTCCCATAATACATCAACTCCCATAGACCAAGGGTCAAGAGTCATGAGCCTCTAAAGAACATAAGTGTATAAAGGTTTACAAGATACCAAGTGCGGAAAGAAAAGTCAATACAAAATCAAGAGACAGTAAGAAGGAATATCGGGTCCTGCGGACTCTGTAGCTACCTCGAATATCCACAAATGTCGCCTCGCTCAGCTACTGGATCACTACTGAGAGGTACTTGGATCTGCACACAAGGTGCAGGGAGTAAAATGAGTACTGCCAGACTCAGTGGTAATAAACAAGGGTAAGACAGCGCAGATAAGAAATCCGTAATAAAGCACTATGTAAAGCTATAATCAGCTACCCTGTCATAGAATCAATCTTCACTGTACCTGTACCAACAAATAGCATAACAGCTAGTAGATGTAGCTAAATGCAATGCAATGCATGATATGACCGCTACGGCGTGTAGCCCGACTCCAATTTTAGGTACCCGTGCTCACTGTGGGGGTTCAGACTCCGGAGGGGCTCCTACAGCCCAAGCACATCTCATAGAGATATCCCTGCGGCGTGCAGTCCGATCCAACATATATCTTGCTGCGGCGTGCAGCCCGATCCACTACTAGTCGGCTAATATGCAGATACGGCCTCGCAGGCTCAAAAGTAGTTTTTGAAAACTCTTTTATCATTTTTCAGTTGGAAAACAGTAATATCAAGTTCCAGAGATTGGAATTAGCATAATAACAAAAATAGCTGCGGACTAGTAGTAAACTAGCATGTCTATATGATAAGACAATGATAACGATCCTCGCGGGATCCAATAACTGGCTCACGGCCCACATGTATAACCAACCGCCCGAGAAGGGGGTTCCTCGGCTCAAGAGTGGCCATTCTCACAATATATATATGCAACCATCCGAGAAGGAGGTTCGACGGCTCTAGAATAGCCAATAATACAGTATCAACAGGTCGGACTAATATATATAGTCTCCAATTCATGATCGACCCCGCACTCTCAAGAGTGTGCGTGTCTCGCCGCTATACAGCGTCACAAAGTGGTATACCGGGGTTTCGAACCCGCCGGTCATCACCCACATCTATTACTCACCTCAATACGGCGCGACGACTACTCCGCAATGCCCTTGCCACGAGAATCAAGCTCCGCACGCGTAGAATCTGATCAAATACAGTAAAAATACAACAATTTAGGCCAATGGGACGACACCCAATCAATACAACTCAATTTACATCAAAATTCCCAAAGTTGTCAAAACCCGAGCCCCGGCCCACATTCCGAAAATTTACGAAATTCACATTTCCGGAACCCTCGTCTCAATACGAGTCTAAGCATATCAATTTTACCAAAATCGGACTCCATTTGCCCACTCAAATCCTTGTTTTTCTACAATTTAGGCTTATGGCTCAAACCCACAATTAATCTTCCATTTACAGGGAATTAACCAAGGATTTCATGTTAAAATGATGTAATTAAGCCACAAAACTTACCTCCAACGAATCCCCGATGAATTACCAGCAATTCCCGTCAATTTCTCCTCTTGGAACTCAAAAATGGGGTTTTGGGTTAATGAACCCGCGACCCCTCTGTTCTGTGATTTAATTCACCGCCAGAACAATCTCTTCTATGCGATCGCAATGACCCTATGCGATCGCATAGAGTTAAATTTCCTGCCAATTTCCCCTTCTATGCGATCGCGATGCTCTCCCGCGATCGCATAGCACAACCTTCCAGGCCTCATCTTTTCTTCTCTGCGATCGCAACACTAGCTATGCGATCGCAATGCACAGTCTGACAAACCTATGCGATCGCACCCCTTGCTATGCGATCGCATAGAACATTTTTCTCACCCATCCAATCTCTTCTATGCGATCGCACAAATGACCCTGCGATCGCATAGTGCCAGTTTCCATACCTATGCGATCGCATCTCCTATTACGCGATCGCATAGAACAACTCTGGGCTCACTTCCATCCTTCTATGCGATCGCAATAACCCTATGCGATCGCATGGAGCATCCGTCTGCAACAAAACCAGCAGCCAACAGCAGTTCCAAAAATAGAAGAAATGGTCCGTTTGGACCCCCGAAATCAACCCGAGGCTCCCGGGACCCCAACGAAAACCACCAACATACTCCAAAACACGATACGGACTTGTTCCAATCATAAAAACACCATCCTAAACATCAAAATCACCAATTACACACGGATTCAAGCCTAAATTCCTTAAAACTTTCCGAATTACGCATTCAATCAAAAACCCGACCAAACGACGTCCGAATGACCTGAAAATTTGCGGACATATCCAAAATCACATAACGAAGCTACAGGAATTGTCGGAATTCCATTCCGACCCCGGATCAAAATCTCACCTACCGATCGGATTTCGCCAAAATTCAACCTTAGCCAATTCAAGCCTATTTCTACACCGGACCTCCAAATTCAATTCCGATCGCTCCCCTAAGTCACAAATCACCTCCCGGAACTAACCGAATCATCAGAATCCGATTCCGAGCCCTCTAACCAAATAGTCAACTCCGGGTTGACTTTCCTTATTCAAGTCTCCTTCAAAAAGGCTATATGCCTCATTTTCAATCCAATTCACTCCTAATTTACCCGATAGACTCTAACACTTATATAAAAGCATGAATTATGTAATTACAACATAACGGGGTGATAATTCTCGTGACGACGGGCCGGGTCGTCACACTTTGTTATGCCCAAATTACCCTAAAAGCTCTATATTTATAACAACTATGCCAATTCCTATCCCAATTGTGGTTGGTTGTGGCCTTGGACTTTGATGGCGACTGCTTTCCACTCGAGTGCCTTGCCTGTTCACCGACTATCCATTTTTACTTCTTCTTTGTTCAAAATCCACCTCTCTTTAGGTATGTATATTGTCCCTTTCTTGACGGATACCACAAACTCCGATCTCAATTCCTTTGATGACTCCACTTGACAACCTTTGGTCTTTCTCTTGTCCGAAGATATACCCCCTCTCTCTGTTCGAACCCCGTACTTCCATTTGATATATTTTCCCTGAGTTGGCATCTTGCCGACCCTTGTGTCTTGCATGATCCTCATTGCACATGTTGCTCTTGTGGGCTTAAATCACTGGCCTTGTCATTCCCTGTCCTACGACAATTGTCGTGTTGATCCCATTTTGTGCAATTGGAAAACTTGGTGGCAAATTTTGAAATCATTTCTATACTTATTATGACCTGACTGACTCGATAAGAAGGAGAGTAAAACAAAGTGTGAAGAATAAAGAGAAAGGAAAATACAATTCCTAACAAGAAACCTACAGACGAATGACCTAACGGATTTTGAATACCGACTCTAGCGACCTTGACATGCACTTTTGGCCTTCTCCGTATAGCAAAGTTGATGTTCAACTCTTGTTGCAAAGTTCTGCCGTGAAACCGGTCTTCAATACTTCATTTCTTTGATCCTGATCCTTAGTCGACTTGCAGCGCCCGTAGGGTTTTCGCCAACAAGCCTCTCTCATTTGATCTTTCTTTCTTTCAACTCACCGTCGCCTTACGGTGCCCGTGTGGGTTTTCACCGATAAGGCTCTCTCATTTTGACTTCTCTCATCTTGGAGTCTCGTGGTGGTTTGAGTTCTTCACTCTTCTTTGTTCGGACTGGAGTGTTGCCCTTGATGTGATTGACCTTTGTTCGATTGATCGGAAGGTCTTCCTTTGGACTGTAACGCAGGCTTTTGGATGGGGTTTAGAAAAAAGGATATAAAGGCTCAAAATTATTTTAACCGTGGGTTAAATATTTACAACTTCCGGAATCTTATTTATTCAACAACCATAACTTCTGCCCCAGTTTCCTTGTTGGGGGATTTTTTTGGATTTTTCCTTTATTGTGACTGAACCTCAGTGAGGCTGCCTACGTACCCTTTCGGGATCAAGTCAAACGTAGTTCAGACTACGTCCGTATTCATTGTTGCATCTTGACTTCTCCCGATTTTTCTTTTCTTTTCTTTTTTCTTTCTTCTTTTTCTTTTCTTTTTCTCTTCTCTTTTTTTTTCTTTTCTTTTTCTCTTTTTTTTTCTTTTCTTTTTTTTTTCTTTTCTTCTTTCTTTTTGTTTCTCCACTTATCTTTGCACGAAAACTCTTCATGTTTCCGCGCAAAGAGGGGCAGCTGTGAGCACGTGATTTTTGCCCTATATGAGAATTACTCCCAAAATTCAAAAAAAAAAAATAGTTTTGTGTTGTTTGCAATATATGTGGACTTTATGTTATTTTTTCTCTTATTGTTTGCATTTATGTATCCATGTTTATTTGTTTAATTAATGAAAAATACAAAAATATATCACATTTTTCATTTATGATCCATTAAAAGTAATCAAGTTTATTTAAAAAAAAAAAAATTTAAAAAAAAAAAGAAATAATATGTATTTTTGCATTTTTAGTGTTTAATATCAAAATTGTGTGATTTATTTAATTGATGTTTAAATTGAGTAGGATAATATTTAGTGTAACTTAATTAGTACTTTTGTGATTTTTATTTGATTTTTTGTTAGCATTTTTATTTTAATTAGGAGCTAAAATCAATAAATAAAGAATGAAGGAGTCAAAATTGGGCCACATCTGGAATTAATCCTCAAGCCCAAACCAATTCTTGAAACCCAACCCAAATACACCCAAATCCGACCCATTTCCAGTTGAACCGACCCGGCCCCATGTTAATTCATTTGATCTCAGCCGTTGGTTGTTAAATCCAACGGCTAAGATTAAAGTCTTGATTTTAATACACAAAAGAACCCCCCAAACCCACCATTATACTCTCATTTGCCAAAACCCTAAAAAATACTTTTCTCCTTCTCTCTTCTAAAACAGTCGCACACCCTAGCTCCCTCAACCAGAAACGGCCGGCCAGCCACCTCACAGACCCGCCATCTCGCCCACCAACCACGCTGTCAGCCGCCAACAACCAACACCCAGGCGGCCTTCTTCTTTCTCCCATAAAGTTGTTCAGCATGAAAAGAGCTCAAAAACAGTCCCGTTTGTTCTCATCTCCAAAGAAGACAAGTTTTGTTTTTCAATGGCACCCCAGTTCCGTCAGTCGCGTCCCACTCCCGGCGGCGAACACATCCTAGCGCCACTGCTACTCCAACCGAGACAGTAGTAGAGCAACTACTACCGAGATCTATATGTCTGCAATTAGAGAAGTCGAAAAAGAAGCAAGAGATTCATGTGACTTCATCGATCCTAAATTGACTAAATTCCAGGACAGCAATTTCGTTGGATGATGATTAAAGATGGTTTTTTCTTTCTTCAAACTTTCATTTTCTTTACTTGGGGTATACAGGAACTTCAATCTTGGCCAAAGCAAATTAGTTTTTAAAGCTCATTTTTTTATTTGCAAAGAGATGGTTACATTCACGCGTAGGCAATATTATAATCACTTGCGTCGAGACTACGCCGTCCGAAGGTCAGAAGCACAGTTCTATCTCCTTGCCTTTGCCGAAGCTATGAAATTTTCACCTGCTTTGATCAATTTTGAGATTCTTTTCCTGATCTCTTCGCTGTTGAAGTTCCGGGTAAATTCAAGCTATTTTTTTTGTTTAAGAAAAATCCGGGCAGATTGTTGGATATAATTTGAAGTTCAATTAATTTTTAAGTTTTAGTCTTTTTTGAATCTGTCACTTGCATCCGGTTGCGTTTCTTGATTAATTGGTTTGGAATTTGATTGTTTTGGTGAGATACAAACTCTAGACATGTTAAGGTGAAGATTTCAATCTTTGCTCGTGCATTCGAGTGCAATTTTCAGAAAATGTTCATTCAAGTGCAATTATTTTTTCTTTAAAATATATGTTGCTTACTAAGGATTTGAAACATTTGGAGTGTGTACGTAATTTGTTTGTTAACCTCATTAATATTAATATGTTGTTGTAGATAATCAATTTCTTTTTAGAGCAAGTAGAAATAAATGAACTTTGACATATTGTGTGAAGCACTTCTTGAAAACAACCAAGAATGTTAGAAGCTTATACCACCCACACACAAACTGAATGCCTCATCTTTTGTACATTAGTCATGCCAATTTGGCCATTCAGTGTGTCTTGTAAAAAAATAGAAGTTTGTTAGGTAGATTGTTGGATCTTATTTAAAGGATTTGTTTAATAAAAGGTATATCTCACCTACTTAAGAAGATGCTAATACATGTGGGAAGGGAATATACAGCTGAAAAGTGAAAAGATTTAAAAAAAAAAAAGGAGATTACTAGTGGATGAACACCCTGTTAAAATCCTTTTAGGAGCTGGAAAATGTAAAGGTTTGGATATAAATAGAGTAGGAGGTCTGGAATTGAGGGGAACAGAAGAGAAAAACAGAAAAACAGACTGGAGAGAATAAAAAAAACACTAACAGAGGGAGTTTTTTTTCCAAACAACAGAGAGGGTCTTAGGTGTTCTTAGAGACAGACAGAATACACACTTAAGAGATGCAATTCTGAAACTAAGAATACAGAGGGAGAGATTAAGTTTACTGTTCTATTGAGGGTTGTAGAGCAACTTTGAGTTCTGTTCGATTCCTTCATGTCCTTTTGATTCAACATTTAACTAATGGAACTTCAGAGGAGTATTAGGCTGACTTCAAGTGGTTTTGGGTCCAATTAAACTATCTTTTGGTACAAATATTGGTTTGTTGATGTTTTCAAGTGTTCGCTGGGTATTTTGAAGTTAAACTTGGTCTATTTGAGCTGTTTCGTTTTGTTCTTGGGTCATTTGGTATTGCTGGATATATTTGGTTTGGCTTTGAATCATTCCTGGGCTGATTTAAACACTAAGTTTGTTGTTGTTGGCATTCTTGGGTTTCACTTTATCAAAGTGGTGCTGTTTGGCCTTTTTAAAGCTGTCCCATTGCTGTTGTGTTACTACTGCTGCTGATATTTCCTTTTTCTTCTTCTTTTTATCATCCAGGTACTAATTTCAACTTTATTATGAAGTAGATCTCAATTTGAGGATGAAATAAAGGCAATGATGATTTCTATGAAGTTCTTCTTTTATTTGTTATTTCATTTCTAATGTAGATTAAGTTATTTCTAGTTGATTATCTAGAATTTGCATGTTGTAACTAATTTCAGATTACGGGACTGGGCAGTAATGATTTTAAGTACCATCTGTGATTTATCTATGCATATTTCGGCATTCTATTCTCCTAAATGGATTGATACAGTTTACCGCTTTGATTGAAACTTTAGGTTATTAGTTACGCATTTCCGGCAAGGTTTCGAGTTCCGATCAGTGGTTGAACCTCTGTGTTGGTTCGATTTGAGAATATGAAATGCTCATTTGCTCATCACTTTTCTTATTAATTATGTGTGATTAACTCTATATATTTTAGTGTGATTTTAGCTTTGTTTAGTTATATGATACACTACAGTTTTGTGTAGTATGAAAGATTGGACCATATGGATTTGATCTAATAAGCAAAAGTAGGAAATATTGGACGATTTTTTATGTCATTTTGTTAGATCTGTTGGTCTACTTCAAAAAAAAAAAACATAAAACTAGTGTTCTTTTGTTGGATTATTATTGTCTCTTCAATATTGTTGTGTTCCTCTATTCACCTAGTTTCATGGAATGATATTACTTTATTATATTTCATATATTTGTCAAGTTTAGTTTTTTTCACTAAATGAAGTAATTGAAGGTTTAGGGATAAAAATGGATCTAATGGCTAAGAACATGTCCATATGTTCTGTACGTTCTTGTAGGCATATATGCAAATCTTGTTTTTTATGCATTTTTGTTCCTTGGTCAAATTTGAATAGCAAGATTTGTTTGTTTAAGTGCGAGCCCACCTTCCCCGCCTTAATTTATTTAATTGCATTCACAATAATCTCAAAATAGTTTAGGAAATAAATCTTTAAATATATGTAGTTTGTGTAAATCGAGTATACTGGGACTATACTGGGTAGCTGTTGCGCTAATTGAGTAAAGCCCTTTAGAATAATTCGAAGTATGTCGTGCTAAATAATTTTTTAAATGGATGGCCCTCGCTTAATTAATATTTTAATATTTAGAAATTCAGGATTGGTCGTTTAGTGAATTTTCACGGCCTCCTTAAAATAATAACGCGCTAGTAGCTTTAAGCGCGTATTTAAATATTGTATCTCCCTAACTCGGGTGCACATTTATGTGAACCAAATCCAAATCTCAACAGAATCGAAATGTGTTGATAATCACGGGTACATTGATTGTGACGTGGTTTGAGATGTATTTTCATGACGTTGTAGTTCTTTTATTAAAATAATGGATAATAATATTAAAAGCGGTTAAAAGTTGAATTTTTGTACATGAATTAAAGCATGGTATAAATCAGATAGTTAAGCCAAATATAACAGTTGAGCGACCGTGCTAGAACCACGGAACTCGGGAATGCCTAACACCTTCTCCCGGGTTAACAGAATTCCTTATCCGGATTTCTGGTACGCAGATTGTTAAACAGAGTCATTCTTTCCTCGATTCGGGATTCAACCGGTGACTTGGGACACCATAAATCTCTCAAGTGGCGACTCTGAAATAAATAAAATAAATCCCGTTTTGATTGTCCTTTAATTGGAAAAACTCCATCGCGCCCTCGCGGGTGCGGAAAAAGGAGGTGTGACAGCTCTGGCGACTCTGCTGGGGACCCAAACCCAGAACCACTGGTTCAGGGTTTTAAGAATTCGAGCTTTGAATAATTGTTGTATTTGGCTTATTTATTATCTGATTTTATTACATGTTTATATTTTTATATGCTAAATGTTGCTTTACCGCTTTGATATTTCGTGAACTGTATATAAATTGTGCCGATACCCATTTTTTCTTTTTTTTTGAGTCTTTTGAAATATAATATCGGGCATTTGCTGGACATAGCCCGTTTTTCTCAAGATAGTTGTGGTGCTTGGCACCCGGTGAAGGATTTTGTAGTCACACATGTTTAGGCGGAGAGTTTTGTCAATTAAGCCGGAAAGCCATGCTACCGGTGCACTGACACTCCCCGGCTCGAGTTGTCCGCTCGAGCTAAAGCCGGTCTAGACGCCTTTTCCAACATGATGATGACTTAGAATAACAAAACCTTATGCCGGATCCCCGATAGGAACGTTTATTTGCATCATGTGCATATTTGACTTAGGAGGCTCAACACAGAGGTTGGGCCTGTCTAGGACAGGTGTACCTGAAACAAAAGACCAACTTGTTGCATCTTTCTCTGTGCATCTATTTGTTTCGATCTTACATGCCGACCGATTTGTTATTTAAAAAGAGGGTAAGAAGTGGAAGATGTCAATCAAATTAATGGAGAACGTGATGTTTTTTCTTGTAAAATAATTTTAAAAGAAATGCAAAAAAATATCTCCGAATAAATTCCAAATAAATTTTCTTAATTTTACGAAAATAATTTGTTCTTTAAAAAATAAAATTTGAAAAAAAATGCAAAAATTTCCAAATAAATTTTCCTAATTTTAATAGTTTAGTTTCTTTGAGAATAATTTTGAAAAAAATGCAAGAAAAATTTCCAAATAAATTTTCTTAATTTTAATAGTTTAGTTTCTTTGAAAATAATTTTGAAAAAAAAATGCAAGAAAAAAAATTTCCGAATAAATTTTCTTAGTTCCTTTAAAAATAATTTGTTTTATAAATGTTGTTTAAAAATAGTTTGTTTCCTTTTCTTAAAATGATTTAGTTCTTTTATTTTCGAACTACGCAAGTTTGATTCTCACCAAACATGAGATACGTAGGCAACCCATATCGGGCTCAACTAATACCTGATTTTTTTTTAGGAAAACAATAATTAAAAAAAATATTAGAATTAGGATTTTTGTTCTTAATCGAGAGTTAGGAAATTTTGCAAAAATAGCCAAACGCCTCAAAAGGGGCGCCGGAGGACTAATTTCGCAAAACGGAATATAGACATCACACCGGTATCCTGTTATACAGCCTTCAAATCTTCTTCAAGTGCTGAAAGGCCGTATTAACAAGATTCGTTTTTTTTATATAATAATAATAAAAAATAAAAAATAAAAAAAATAATAAAAAATGGGGAGATGAATAACAATAAAGTTTTCAAGGATAAGAGAAGAAGAAAAAGAAAAGCTGGAATGACGCATGCGAGGAATACATGTAGAAATGGTTAATTGATTAGGTGCATTACATCC
>JASVEL010001801.1:0-10801 GCA_032618575.1 Nicotiana noctiflora
AATGGCTTATTTGATAAAATGGTTATTTTTGAGAAGTTGAGCGATGACTCAAACTTGATTTTGCGGATACGGCCTTTCAACGTTTCCGCGAGGGAATATTTCAAGGCTATGCCCGCAAATTATTTACAATGACTCAAAGTGGCTATTCTTGCAAAAACGGCCTTCCGGCGTCCTTTTGAGGGACATTCGGCTTATTTTAAGCAAGAATAGCATCACCCGATTTATTATCAAAAATTTGACATTTTTTGGTTATTTTTGCAAAACGGGTGTGAACCCGGATTTGATTTTGAGGCTTTGGCCTTGCAACATTTCCACAAGGAATATTTCAAGGCTGTGCCCGCAAATTATTTAAAAAGATTCAAAGTGGCTATTTTTGCAAAAACGGCCTTCCGGCGTCCTTTCGGAACATTCGGCTATTTACAAAAACGGCATCACTTTGATTTTATTGACAAAAATACACACATTTTTTTTTATTTTTTAAAAGGGGTGGTTGGACCCGATGAGGGTTGCCTACGTATCCCACCTAATGGCGAGAATCAAACCCTGCGTAGTTCGGTCAGATTATTTGACCAATTATTTCAAAAATGTTCCACCTATTATTTTTTTTCAAATTTTCAAATTCTTCCATGTACCTTATTTTCTACAAATTATTATTTTCCTCTCTCTCTTTTTCCTTTTTCAACAATTTTCAAGTCTAGGGATTTTCGCCGGTCCGCATAACAATCAAGGACAATAAAATGCAACACATAGCATGCTCGTCTTTTCAATACCGGGTCACCTGTCCTAGACGGACCCAACCCCTGTGTTGAGTCCCCTAAGTCAAATATGATGCAAATAATCGTCCTAGACCTATGTTCAGAATCTTATGGTTTCATAGATTGCTAGATCGTGTACCCGAGCGGACAACTCGAATCGAGGAGGGGGCTACGTACCGGTGACCCGCGGAGTCAATCGGCTTTGTAACTTATCCGGCCTCTGTTTTCTTAATTTAAGGTGACTTTAACAGAAAGGGGAGTCTCAACCAGTAAGCACATCCCCGAGGGAGAAGAGAGAAGGGTTTTCGGCACAATTTTATATACAGTTCACATAATATCAAAAGCGATAAAGCACATAGCATGTTGTTCAAATCATATAATGAAGTCAAACAAAAACACGAACGGCAGTTCTAAGGAGCTCGAGTTCTTAAACCCTGAAATCGAAATTCAGGGTTGGATCCCCAGCAGAGTCGTCACACCTCCCTTTTTACTACCCCAACATGCGTAAGGTGTATAAATACACTTGTAGGGTATACCCCGACGCTCAATTACCCGAAGACGGATAAAATAACGTAAGGGAAGGAGTTTTTCCAATTTAAGGACAATCGGTTCGGGATTTTATTAGAGATTAATCGAGTCGCCACTTGGGAATGACAATGGTGTCCCAAGTCACCGGTTAATCCCGAATCCGAGGAATTTTGACTCTTAAATGTCTGCGAAGCAGAGGTCCGGATAAGGAACCCTGTTAACCCGGGAGAAGGTGTTAGGCACTCCCGGATTCCGTGGTTTTAGCACGGTCGCTCCACTGTCGTTCTTGACTTTTGTTTGACTCAGTTATAGATTTTAATAACATAATGTGCTTTTACGTTAAATATTATTTTTTAGGAATTTGCGGTATCGCGAAAACACTCCTCGAGTCATACCGCAACCAGTACGCCTATGACTTTTGGTGTATTTCAGCTTTACCGAGATTTGGATTTGAGTCGCACCAAGTGCACACTCGTTCATAGGAAGGTATATTAAAATCGTGCCCTAAAGTAACATCTACCGGCTTTTAAATCTTTTGGGAGAAGCTATGGAATTTACTATTAGCTTTCCCGGATCTATTTTGTGTTATATCATCACTAAATGGGGGCCCGGTGTTATTCGGGCGAGGCTCGTCCCAATTTTCATTAAAGGTTTCAATACTTGTATTTGACTACATTTTCTATACTTGTTCTTTCCTCAATCGTATTTACACAAGTGCTCCAGGCCTATTCGAATTTCATTGCTGTTGGGCCTGGTTCTCATTTTTGCACTCACATTACATCAATCCAGGCCTTGAAAGACCAGATATTTACATGAATTTATGGCCGTTAGTCAATTGGCTACTTATCAGCTCGGGCTTGCGCCTAAAATCAAACCCGGACATAGAATGAAATTATATTGGGAATAAACAAACAAAGATACACGTTTTTGATCAATAAGAAATTCACAAGCATTTTATTTATATCAGATGTACATAAAATAACAATTCTAAATCAGTAGTTTTCTGTACAGGCTTGATGAAACTATAAATCACTATCATTTTTACAACTAAAAGATCATATCGTTAGTTACTGGTTTAAAGCTAATACCAATTCTAAGAGGTCTGTGTGATTACATAAGAAGACTTAGAAATGATTAAACTAATAAACTATAAATATGAGCTAATTAACTACACACGTGTAATTGCAGTACCAATTTCAATTGCAGCTTATACTTAGTATTATCCCCAGTTCTTCCTTTCTATAGCCTACTGTGATATCGTTTTCTTTGATTCTTAGGATTATGTAGGCGACAAGTATGCAATCTAATGATCCTATTATTCCATTTAAGATACTTATGGATGAATGAATCAGATACCTATGTATGCTTACACTAATGATTTTCATGACTTATTACCAGATTATTAACCCATGGCTTGACCTAACACTTTTCTCTTTCAACACTTATTATTACCTAAACGCAAATCAGTGAAAATGTAATTAACTATACGGTCAGGTGTTTGCGAAATTAATGTGAACTTAGTGCTTAACAGTTTTGCAAGTATTATGAATTAACTTATGTTTTAGAGCATTTTCCTAATTAAACTAAGTGATAAGCTATCTACACTACATTACCACTATACTACTACTATTACATTGTATCTGTTTTTCCTTGATCTCTGTTACGCCATACTACAAATTAAAAATGAATTACAAACAGATAAATGAGTAACTTAAATCTTCATTGCATTCAATGGAATCTCTACAGCTCATACTGGATAGGAGAATACCTGGATCAAATGGAAAAAAGATCCAATGAGTCTAAGGGATGAAGAAGTAAGTAATCAGCAATGGTTCACACAAGGCAATGCAACAGTGGGATGGATAAAGCACAGCAACACAGCAACACAGTAACAACAATATGTGAGAAACCCAGCAGATAATCGGACAGGAACCCAGAAAAACCAGATAATCGATCAAGCCAAAAACCCAAAATCAGGAGCAATAGGCGAATTTTAACTCGAGAAATCTCAGAAAATCCTACTGTTTTTATGCTATTTTCACCTTCAAGCTAATGAATTTCAGATTGCTAATGTTGGAACCTAGATATCTTTCTCCTATTACTCTGCTTGGAATCCCAAATATTAACTCAGATTGCTCTTCAATGGAATCCCCCCCTTTTCAGTTCTTAGAGGTATATATAGCTAACCTAAGGCTGAAACTTGGGGAGAAAGTTATGGGATTTTATCCCACTTCTCCCCTCCTAAATTTATTAAATCTACACTTAAGTCCATATTTCAGTTACCAGAAACCCTTCCAGCATGTGCTGGAAGGTTCTAAAGATTCTCTTTTATGGCCTTTTACTAGTATGACCTTAGGGGTTTGAGATTTTTACAGATTTCCCATTTTTAGGAGACCATTATACCCCTAAATCTCTGCAAAATTGCAGAAATCAGGAGCATGAATGTCCCTATTACCCTCCTAAGTTCTTACTAGTTACTATTTTACCTTTTCAATACCCAATTGTGCCCCTAAGAGCACTGCTGATTTACCAGCTTGCCTAGGGCAGATTTTAGCTAGTTTTGAACCTATTTAACTAATAGCCAACCCTGGCATTAGTATTTAAGGGCTGGCCATTTTTATTTTTAAGAACTATTTCAAATTTAGCCATTTTTAAGTTAATTCCAGTCAATTAATACCCATTTATTCCTAATTAAAGCTAATTGCAGGCATAGCCTGTTTTATTGTTATGTTTAAACTATTTAAAAGTTAGCCAGTCTCAAGTTGAGACTTAGCTTGGGCTATTAAAGCCATATACTGAACAGCTGGGCCCAAAACCTTTACAGGTTTGGCCACTTTGCTGTTCAGGGCTCAATATAGAGCCTGGGCCAGTCTGCATTTGCAGACATAGCCCCTTTGCACAACCAGCCACTGTTTAATAGTGAGCTGTGTGTTAGGGCCTTATAGAATAGGTCAACCCTTTGCAAGGTTGACCATTCTTAGACCAATTATTAAACTTATAGCCTAATTATGATCATTTTCAGTGTTTTATCCTATTTAAAAACTAACCACTTCCAAGGAACCTAACACTAACAGCTATAACCAATTCCCCTAGGCATGATAGATATTAACAATGCTCACATTAACACAAAGCTATTACAAACATAGCCAGTTTCACGAATATTTGCACACATAGCCAATGAAATCAGAGTTGTTTATCAATTAATCAAAATTCAGAGAAAAGGTTTGAATATTGTTGAATCCCAATCAATAGACTTACAAGCTCACATATCACAAGCACAATGTCAATTAATCATTAAACAAGCTTAGTTAAAACTTCTTTATGTTAAATGAGCCACTGAAAACCCCAAATCATACTTAGGATGTTCTTGACATACACACACACAAGTAAAAACCCGTAAAGCAGTAAAAGAAGGGAACATGATTTGCCAAGATGAAAGAACAACAAACTTAAACAAAAAGGCTCTACAGTAGCCCTTAAACAGAGTAGGCATGAAGAGACATAACAAACATAAAAAGTCCCTAATCTAAACATACGAGTGATAAAATGAAAAGATATGAAATGAAGAAAAAGTAAAAATCAGACGAATGAACAAGATTTTCTCAAAATAAACCCTTATATTAAACATGCAGTCTAATAACACAAGAAATAACATACGAAGATCAACAAGATAAAGAAGAATAGATCTTTTAAACAGAAAAACAAACAAATAAACTAAAACTCTTCAAAGACTAATAAAAATCCTAGTTCATGCGACTAACTGATCAAAAGCATGCTGAACACACAGAAATAACAAGAAAATAGCAGGCAAAACAAGTAAACAAAGCAAACAGAAGAGGGGAGGTACTTAGCTTGCGGGGTCTGTCCCCCAAGCTTCCTATTCCCTTCACTCTTCTCACCCTCTCTCGAACTCTCTCTGACTCCTTTTTATTCTTTCTTGTTTTCTTTTTCTTTATTCGTTCATGTTTCTCTATTCTTTTTCAGAACTCTTTTCTTCCAATTTTCTCTGATTTTCATTCAGGCCTAAAGACGAGGCCTTTTTGGATTTCGGCTTGAAGAAGGGTGTTTGGGTGAGGGTAAAGAACGATTCTTGATTGGGGTTTGAATTTGGGGTCGCCGGAGTTAGGGTTCCGACGACCCTTTTTGGGATATTCGAAACGTTCCAGACTTATTCGAGGGTAGTGGTTAACATGGTTGGGTAGATCATGAAGAGACGGTTCGAATGGCATTAGTTTGAAGTGGATCTTCATACTTTGGTGGTCACCGGTGTAACTCCGGTGACCGGGATTTATGAAGACGAGGTGTTTTTTCTGGGTTCTCGGGTGTGCTATGAAATGAAGAAGAAGGAGAAGAAGAGGGGAGTAGTAAGAGGAGCCGGCGACCACCGTAGGAGTGGTGGCCGCCATGGCCGGCTAGGGCTTCCGTGAAGATGGTGATGAAGATGAAGAGAAGGGCGGCTGTCTCTTAGGGTTTAGATTTTGGCAAAATGAGACAGCCGCTTCAGACAAGGCCCTTTTATAGGCCAAATATCCGATGAAATCTCGGCCGTTCGTTGAAGGGAGATCGACGGCTCTGGTGCGCGTTACTTAAACGACACCGTTTTGAACCTTATGAAGCCAAGGCCTCTGATCGTTGGATTAATCCAAATCGACGGCTGGGATCAAATCCTATCAATTAATTAACTAAATAGCTTGGCCAATTATTTAAGGCCGTTGGATTAAAGCGATGGATGGCTGAGATTGAATCTCACCTTAACAGATCCGGCCTGATCTTTGGGCTAATGGACTGGGCCACCAATTGGACTTCAATTGGCCCAGTTTATTATACCTACATATATATATATATCTATTTTTGTATTTTCTGGTTTTAATGATTTTTATGTATTTCCTTTTATACTTTTTTTTTCTTTTTCTTTTATGAAAAATTACAAAACCTAATTTCCTATTTACTCTAATTTTTCTAATATTTTTTGCAATTTTTTTTGCTATTTTTCTTTATTTTCTCCTATTTAAACTATTTTGCTAATTTTCTAATTAACCAAACTAACAAATTAATTACTACTATTTTTTTTTGATTTTCTAATTTTTACTTATTCAAACACACAAAAATATAATTAATTTCAAACAAAGCAAGTAATTGCACTCAAAAACATATTTATTTTAATTTTGGAATTATTTAACCGGTGCAAAAATCACGTGCTCACAGCTCACTTTTTACTACCCCAACACTTAAAAGCGTAAAAACACACTTGTAGGGTACATCCCGACGCCCAATTACCCGAAACGGATAAAATAACATGAGGGAAGGAGTTTTTCCAATTAAAGGACAATCGGTTCGGGATTTTATTAGAGATTAATCGGAGTCGCCACTTGGGAATGACAATGGTGTCCCAAGTCACCGGTTAATCCCGAATCCGAGGAATTTTGACTCTTATGAATGTCTGCGAAGCAGAGGTCCGGATAAGGAACTCTGTTAACCCGGGAGAAGGTGTTAGGCACTCCCGAATTCCGTGGTTTTAGCACGGTCGCTCCACTGTCGTTCTTGACTTTTGTTTGACTTAATTATAGGTTTTAACAACATAATGTGCTTTTACGTTAAATATTATTTTTTAGGAATTTGCGGTATTGCGAAAACACGCCTCGAGTCATACCGCAACCAGTACGCCTATGACTTTTGGTGTATTTCAGCTTTACCGAGAATAGGATTCGGGTCACATAAATACACACCCGTAATTAGGAAAGTATTTTATTTACAAATCGTGCCTAAAGAGTCTATCGTGTTGTTAACTTTGGGAAAGACCGTGAAATTTGCTAAACGGTCCTCCCGAGTCTACGTGTTTTATAACAATTAATTGAGGGCCCCGCAATGGTGTACTTTGGTGTAGCGAGGCTCGTCTCATTATTACTTATTATTAAGGGCCAAGCTAAAATAGCTAGATTTTCTATTTTTGTCTCTAAAGCTTATTTAATCCGTGAATATACCTATAATATTTGGGAACTAAATGTTACGCCTATGTCGAAAGCTAGAAGGGAGAATTTTGAAATCATCAGAAATAACAACAGCAAGTCGGAAATTTGAAAACACAACAAATTGGTTTTAACGTTGCTTTTGTCAAAAAAAACAATACCACAAAAATACATGAATTCTTAAACCATGTGCAATTGTATCTATGCTTCTGTTAACTAATTTTAAAACACACTATGCTATAAAATTTCTATTTTTATTTTATATATATGCAATTGTGTCACTTTCACTCTCTCTACACACAAAAATCTTTCAAAATTTTACCCAAAACAGTGGCACATTTCAGGAATAAGCACAATCGTTTGCCCACAAAAACTGATAACACGCTAATTACTTGTGAACGAGCTAGCCTCATTTAACTGCTGATCCTATTATGATGCTTATGTGCAACAAATACTTAATTATCCTATTATGATCAAAATTAATGTAAAAAATACTTATGTGTGCTGATAAACCAGTTAGCAGTTCTAGTTTTTAATTTACAATAATTCCAATTACAGTTACCAAATAACTATCAATACATCTAAATCCGTAGCAAATTTCTCAAATCAATGACCAATTACAAAAATGAAATGAAATAAATCAAAGGACATTAAAGAGAAAGGAATCAGCACTTCAAATTAATTCCACAAAGCTTGAGATTACAAATATGTACCTGAAAAGTTGAATAAACCCATTAGATCTACAGCAATAGAGTTCAGCAATGATTCTCAACAGTAACAATCAAATGAGTTAACAACAGCAGTGAATCTGATGAGACCCGGAAACGATTTCAGAACCTCAAGCAACTGGATTGAATTTCAGCAAATGAAACAGTGCTTCTTTTTATGATTTTTGAAGACAATTTGAAGACAAAAGAGAGGAAAGATGAATCTGAAATATTGATTTCAGATCTGAAAATTAACCATTATTTTTTTTGGATTTTTCTATGGTTCCTATGGCTTAAAAATGCTAAAAAATACTCTAAAATCAGCAGGAACCCCCTTTTATTAGTGCTAAAATCACCTATTTATAGGCATAAAAGAGAATCTGAATTTTTATTAAAAACCCTTCAAATCTTGACTTGTTGCACAAGTTAGTGCCATTAATTCATTGGATTCTACACTAAGACCCATTCTAGAATAATCTACCATGTTCTATTTCCCTTGGAATTCCCATGGTGCCCTCATTTCCTTTTACTATCTACTAAAATACCTTTTGTTATGCCCATATTACCCTAAAAGCTCTATATTTATCACAATTCTACCAATTCCCTTTCCAATTAAACCCTTTTCCTTCTAACCTTATTACAAATTTACCAACTTCTTTTCCCAATTCACCCCTACTTCTCAAGACTTATTACATTCCTAAATTCTGTAATTTATCCCTATTTTATCCTATTTTCAGATTTGTATTTATCAAATAGCCACAATTAAGTGACTATTGCTCAATTAACCAATTGACCCTATTAACTATTTTAAATTCAGAATTAATTCGCTAATTAGAATCACATTACATCAATAGCCAATCCTAGGTAGTCTTACAAACATAGCCACTTATGATTAATCATCAAATTAACAAGACTCGGGAGACAATTTGATAGATGGTGAGTCCTATTAATCAGAATAATTCATCGCAATTGAATCTATCGAGCAAAACACCTTAGGTGGGTACTAATCATGTGATTCTTACTATCGACTTAACTTGAATCTCAACTAGTCTAAAGTCGAATTCACTAATTGAACTAAAATCACTAATCTAACAGCTATAACCAATACATCCTAATTGAATCGACTAACTAATTAACTAACAAAATGTACTAAATAAGCCTTTAATCAACAAGATTTCCAAAACAGGATCAAACACTATCTAAAACAGATTCACCAATCCTCAAAATAGCATGTATAAACAGATTCAATTAATTCCCACCATACCAGTTAACAATTAAGGCTAAATTTAATTATACTAATTAGTAGGATTAAATTCTAATTAACAGAATACTTGTGAATCGAAAATCCAATCTAAACATAGAATCATATGAAACAAAAACTCAGAAAATTGCCAATCATATTAATATCTTAATTATGTCGAAACTAAATAAATCATCCTACCAGCTATAACCTACAACTAATCTTAACAAGTAATTCAAAAAACAAAATTAACCACCCATAATCGTTAATGAATAGATCCTATTAACTATATTAATTGACAAAAATCTAAAATCAAATCTAACAAACTAACAGAAAAACTCAGTACGTATAGGTATTTTGAACTGCCCAAATTATTTAATACTAACTAAAAGAAAGATTATCTTAATAGTCGACAACTAATTAATTTCTTAATTAACAAACAGAAAAGAAATCGGAAGAAAGAAACATGCACATAAAAGAAAATACTTGGAATAAAAATCAAAAAGAAGATGAACTTAGCTCTCGGCCGCTCTTTCTTTTTTCTTTTTTTCTGTTTTCCTCACTCTTTTTTTTTTGTTTTCTTCCGTTTCGACAACCCGACATCATCTCTTGAATTTTCGGCAACCTTCTTGAATTTATCTCAAAACAGAACTTGAACCTTAAAAATCCAGCAGCCTCGGACTTAAAATTTTCGTGTCATAGCGTGAAGAACGTTAGAAGAATAGTGGGGGTTGATTTTGGGTGGTGGCGCCGCCGTGGTGATGAGTGGCGGCGCGATTAGGGTTCAACATTTGAAGGGGTTGCGGCGGGTTTTGGAGGAAATGGCTTAGGGAAAGGGGATGAGGAGGAGATGGGGAGTTGTTTGGTATGATTTTTGGCCGGGATGGTGGCCGGCCGCCGCCGTGGGAGGCGGAACCCTAGCGGCGGCTGGGAGATGGAGAAGAAGCACGGCTGTTTTGGAGAAGAAGAGAGAGACAGGAAGTTTATGTTTTTTGTTTAGTTAAGGTTTTTTGTGTTTTATGTTAAGGTTGTTTTGGCTTAGGGTATACTAATGTAATAACATATCTGCAGCCGTCGGATTTATTATGACGGACGGTCGAGATTAAAGGGGAAAAGGGGACCGGGTTTGGGCTGCTGGGGCGTTGGGCCTGGGCGGACGGGGCTGGGAAGCCGTTTGGGCCGCTGGGTAGGGGAATGTTTGGCCCAAATTTTTATTCTTTCTTTTTCTTTTCCCTTCTTTATTCCAACTTGTATTTTTTGTATTGTATTTTGTATTTTATTCTTCTTGCTTTGTAATTATTTGGAACTAATTAAAACTAACTAATTACCCTCTTTTTTGGCAATTTTTAAATTAAGAGCTAACTAATAATTTTTTTTTGATTTTTTCTTTAATTTGTTAGAAAAAAGAATTAATTTCCTAAAGATGCAATTTTTTTTTGTATTTTCATTTATCACACACAAATAACATGCAAAACAACTAACACAAAATTCACACAAAATTTAAAAGTAATGAAAAATCATTTATTTTGAATTTTATAGGAATAACTCATGTGCAGGGTAAAAATCACGTGCTCACAACCGTATCCTCTAACAAATTATAGTCCA
>JASVEL010001802.1:0-18892 GCA_032618575.1 Nicotiana noctiflora
TGACAGACTGCGGCCAATCTCTTCTCATCAATCAAATTCAACTGTTCTAACCGGGCCTTTACCCATTCATCGTCATCTATCTCGGATTCGGCTATAATTCGCAATGACGGTATTTCTATTTCTGCGGGTATAACGGCCTCTGTTCCATACACCAGAGTATAAGGTGTGGTTCCGATAGAAGTACGTACCGTCGTGCGGTAACCCATGAGAGCAAAAGGTAACTTTTCATGCCACTGCCTGGATCCCTCCACCATTTTTCGGAGAATCTTCTTGATATTCTTGTTAGCCGCTTCTACCGCTCCATTCGCCTTCGGCCTGTAAGGCGTGGAATTACGGTGCGTGATCTTAAACCTTTCACAGAACTCCGCCATGAGATGACTGTTTAAATTGGCTCCATTGTCCGTGATAATCACTTTGGGGATTCCAAATCGGCATATGATATTCTCGTGCACAAAATCTACCACCGCTTTCTTCGTCACCGCCTTGAATGTCTTAGCTTCAACCCACTTGGTGAAATAATCGATTGCAACCAAGATGAACCTATGCCCATTAGAAGCGGCTGGATCTATTGGGCCGATGACATCCATGCCCCAAGCAACAAAGGGCCAAGGTGCCGACATTGTGTGCAACTCATAAGGTGGGGAGTGGATCAGGTCCCCATGTACCTGGCATTGATGGCATTTCTTTACATACCTGATACAATCACGCTCCATCGTGAGCCAGTAGTATCCAGCTCTCAGAATCTTCTTTGCTAAAACATACCCGCTCATGTGGGGTCCGCATACTCCAGCATGTACTTCAATCATAATTTCATCTGCTTGCTGTGCATCTACACACCGCAATAAACCCAAATCTGGTGTTCTTTTGTATACCACTCCTCCACTGAGGAAAAATCCATTGGCTAGACGCCTGATGGCTCTCTTCTGGTCTCCTGTGGCTTGCTCGGGGTATTTGCCAGCTTTCAAGTATTCTCTAACATCATGATACCACGGCTCTCCGTCCGACTCTTCTTCCACAGCAAAGCAATAAGCATTCTGATCTCGGACTTGGATTTGGAGTGGATCTATATATGTCTTGTCCGGATGATGCAACATAGAGGACAGTGTGGCCAAAGCATCTGCAATCTCATTGTGCATTCTTGGGATGTGCTTGAACTCTATAGACTGGAATCTTTGAGATAACTCGTGCAAGCAATACCGATATGGTATCAATTTCAAATCTCGTGTCTCCCATTCCCCTTGAATTTGGTATACCAAAAGATCCGAGTCACCCATGACCAAAATCTCTTGAATACCCATGTCTATTGCCATCCTCAATCCCAAGATGCATGCCTCATATTCAGCCATGTTGTTGGTACAGAAAAATCGGAGCTGAGCTGTGACGGGATAGTGTTGACCCGTACCTGAAATGAGTACCGCTCCGATACCAACGCCCCTGCTGTTGACGGCTCCATCAAAGTACATTTTCCATCCTGGTTTCTCCTCTTGCTCTATCTCCTCAACAAGCATTGCCTCTTCATCCGGAAAGTACGTCTTCAATGGTTCATACTCATCATCTACCGGATTCTCGGCCAAATGGTCTGCAATAGCTTGTGCCTTCATTGCCGTACGAGTTACATAAACAATGTCAAATTCTGTGAGCAGAATCTGCCATTTGGCCAGTCTTCCCGTAGGCATGGGTTTCTGAAATATATACTTCAAAGGATCCAGCCGTGATATCAAGTAAGTAGTGTATGCTGACAAATAATGTTTTAGCTTCTGAGCCACCCAAATCAATGCACAACAAGTTCTCTCTAGTTGGGTATACTTCACCTCGTAAGATGTAAACTTCTTGCTGAGGTAGTAGATGGCTTGTTCTTTCTTGCCTGTCTCATCATGTTGACCCAGTACACAACCGAAAGAGTTATCTAGCACCGTCAAATATAAAATCAGAGGACGCCCTGGTTCTGGAGGTACTAACACCGGGGGATTAGCCAAATATTCTTTGATCTTGTCAAAGGCTTCCTGACACTCGTCGGTCCACTTCACTGCTGCATCTTTCTTCAGCAACTTGAAAATTGGCTCGCATGTTGATGTCAACTGAGCAATAAACCGACTAATGTAATTCAACCTTCCTAATAAGCTCATGACCTCCTTCTTGTTCTTTGGCGGAGGCAGACTCTGAATAGCCTTGATCTTTGATGGATCCAGTTCAATACCTCGCCGGCTCACAATAAACCCCAGTAATTTCCCCGAAGGTACTCCAAAGGCGCATTTCGCCGGATTGAGCTTTAAATTGTACCTTCGTAGTCTTTGGAAGAACTTCCTCAGATCTCTCACATGATCAAGGTTGTTTTCTGGACTTTATGATGACATCGTCCACATATACTTCAATTTCCCGATGCATCATATCATGAAACATTGTAGTCATTGCCCTCATGTAAGTTGCCCCGGCATTCTTCAATCCAAACGGCATTACTCTGTAACAGTATGTTCCCCAAGGTGTAATGAAGGCGGTTTTCTCAGCATCTTCTTCGTCCATCAGGATCTGGTGATAACCTGCATAACAGTCCACAAACGAACCGATCTCATGCTTGGCGCAATTATCGATCAATATGTGAATGTTTGGCAATGGGAAGTCATCCTTCGGACTAGCTTTATTTAGGTCTCTATAGTCTACACACACTCTGGTTTTGCCATCTTTCTTCGGGACCGACACAACATTTGCCAACCAGGTGGGGTATTTGGTAACTCTTATGACCTTTGCCTCAAACTGCTTATTCACCTCTTCTTTTATCTTCACGCTAATGTCCGTTTTGAATTTCCTCAGCTTTTGTTTTACCGGCCGGCATTCAGAATAGATAGGCAACTTGTGTACCACCAAATCTGTGCTAAGCCCGGGCATGTCATCATAGGACCAGGCAAAGAATGTCCTTAAATTCATGTAACAACCTTATCAATTCATCCCTGAGGGGTGCCTCCAAATGCACACTAATCTTTGTTTCTCGGACATCATCTTCGCTCCCCAAATTTACAGATTCCGTATCACTCAGATTCGGTTTGGGTTTTTCCTCGTATTGTTTCATGTCCTTACTTATTTCCTCCAGGGCTTCCTCATCCTCACATTCTATTTCACTCTCTTCCTCGATTTCTTGTATAGTAGCATGATTGTCAGAACTGGGTCTAGAATCCTTCACGCATGACATGGCATTGGAATCAACACATGCAAAACTGTACAAAAGGAAAAATAAAGAAGAAAAATAAGGCAAAAGTGAAGAAAAGGGAAAGACTGCATTTCATTAATAAAAGAAACGAACAATGTTCGGGATACATGGTGATTTTTTTTCATGAGGGGACTGGGGAAAATAACAACTTTCGGGGATGAAATTTTGAGCTAACTACCAAGACTCCTTCCGGATAAGGAAAGGAGTAGCTTCCCAATTGTTCAATGTGACTCTGGGCCCCACAAATTGCACGTCCATGTTGCTCGTGCCTTCCCCTGCTTCAATTGTGTTCACTTCCCAAAACATCTTCCTGAAACCAAGCATCTCTTCATCAAGTTGGGCCTCAATGCACTTTGCGGCAGCAGATGGTTGATATTTTGTACCAGGCCTGATAAAGATGTCGGATAATTTGGGTATGGGTTTGGGTAAGGTCCAGTTTTTCTTGGTTTTAGAGGCTCTTTGGATATCGGCGAAGGTGGGTTTAAACCCTAAGCCGAATGTACCTTTATTCTCCGGAAGCTGAACTGGTTGAGTGACTCCCTGCAGTGTTTTACCTAACCCCTTCCCCGGTGCAAATCCGTTTTTCAGCATCTCTTTGGCCACCATTATAGCAGTTGGTGCCAACATCGGGGTTGATAACTTTTCACCTTCAGCTACTCTATTCACCTCAACAGCATCCGTCACTTGGTAAACCCAAGGACCCCTATCCCCATCATTACCGTCAAAAGGTGCCACCACATTACAGGCATTTTCCTCTCCGTGTACGACAATCTCTTGCTGTTCCCATTCAAACTTGACCATCTGGTGTAGAGAAGATGGTACTGCCTTAGCTGCATGTATCCAGGGTCGACCTAACAGCAAGTTATATGATACGGCAATATCAAGCACCTGGAACTCCATTGTAAAATCAACGGGACCGATGGTCACTTCCAAAATAATATCTCCCAGCGTGTTCTTTCCTCCGCCGTCAAACCCTCTCACATTGATACTGTTTCTCCGGATCCTGTCCGGGCTAATGTTCAGCTTCCCTAAGGTTGACAGCGGGCAAATATTCGCACTCGATCCATTGTCAATCAATACCCTGGTCACGACTGATTCTTCACTCTTCACTGTGAGGTATAATGCTTTGTTGTGTTCAGTCCCTTCCACCGGCAACTCTTTATCAGAAAAGGTGATCCTGTTAGACTCGAAAATTTTGCTGGTGATCTTCTCCAAGTGGCATACCGAAATCTTCTCCGGGACATGAGCCTCATTTAGAATTTTCATAAGAGCCTTCCGGTGCTCTTCTGAATGTATCAACAAAGATAACAAAGAAATTTGGGCCGGGGTCTTTCTTAACTGTTCCACCACCGAGTACTCTTGCGACTTCATTTTCTTAAGAAATTCCTCTGCTTCCTCCTCCGACACTGGCTTTTTCAATTGACTTTCTTTCACCGCTTTCATCTTTCTCAGTTCCTCTGGAGCAAAACACCTTCCAGATCGTGTGAGTCCATGCGTTTCATTAATTTCGCCAGAAATCTCTTTTCCCTTGTAAACTACTGCCACCTTGCTATAGTTCCAAGGCACAGTCTTTGTATTCACCACAGGCATTTGCACTACTGGTTTTATGATCACTGGCTCTGCACTTGCACCCTTCACAGTCACAGTTGTCTTTGCACCTGGCACTACCACTTTTAGACTTCCCATCACTACCGGCTTTGGTTTCTCAACAATTGCTTCCTCTTTCACAATCTCTTTCTCTAACTTGTCACTCGACTTTATCATCATAACGGCCTGAGATGGTTTTTGATTGCCATCACCCTGCACCAGTTCTATCATATTCGTTTCGTGGTGATTCGGCAATGGATTCTGGGTAATGTTTGGGGTTTCTGGGGTCTGCACTTCAATTCTCTTCTCATCGATAAGATCTTGAATGGCATTCTTTAGTTGCCAGCATTTCTCAGTATCATGACCCACCGTTCCTGAACAATATTCACATCTGACAGAAGTATTAAGGTTCCTTGGGGGAGGATTTGGATTTTTTGGTGCGATTGGGCTCAACATCCCCAATTCTTTCAACCTGTGGAAAAGACTGGCATATGATTCTCCGAGAGGAGTGAATGTTCTTCCCGTTTTGTTTCTCCAATCAGCATCTGGCCTGGGTCTATTCTGGTTGCGGTAAGGTTTAGGGGTTGAGTATGAGTTTTGGGCATGGTACACATTGTGTGGAGCTTGAGCTCTCCACACGTGGGGTGATGGTGGCGGGTAAGCTTGGGTTTGAGGGTGATGGTAATGTGGGCTAGTTGGTGGGTATGGTGGTGGTGGTGGGTTATATGGGCTTGGTGTGTTGTAGGGATAGGATGATGGTGGATTATATGGAGTTGTCGGGCTTGGTGGGTGTTGGCGGTAAGGTCTGGGTGGGTTATAATGGGGGTTGCGACTCCAGGACCTGCTTTCAATGGTTGATACTTCTTCTTTCTTCTTCTTTCCCATCATTCCTCCACTTCCACTCTGTATGGCTTGGTTGGTGGCTTTGATAGCCGAAAAACTCATAATCTTGTTTGTCTTCAAACCCTCTTCTACAAAACTTCCCATTTTCACAACTTCGTTGAAACTTTTCCCGATTGCAGACACTAGATGGCCGTAGTACGTCGGCTCCAAAGCTTGCAAAAAACAGTCTACCATCTCTCCCTCTTTCATTGGCGGATCCACTCTAGCGGCCTGTTCCCTCCATCTAAAACCGTATTCTCTAAAGCTCTCTCCTGGCTTTTTCTCCAGCTTGGTAAGGGATAACCTGTCGGGTATGATCTCCAAATTGTACTGAAAGTGACTAGCGAAAGCTTGCGCTAAGTCATCCCAAACGAACCATCTTGTGTGGTCCCTGTCGGGTATACCATTCCAGGGCTGATCCGCTTAGACTTTGGCTGAAGTATGCCATTAACAATTCATCTCTTCCTCCCGCGCCTCTCATCTTACTACAGTATCCTCTCAGATGAGCTACCGGATCCCCATGTCCGTCGTACATGTCAAACTTTGGCAATTTAAATCCCGCAGGAAGCTGCACCTCTGGGAACAAACACAGGTCTTTGTAGGCTACACTTACTTGCCCTCCTAGCCCTTGCATGTTGCGGAAAGCATTCTCAAGACTTTTGACTTTCCGAGCCATCTCTTCCTGGCCGGCACTTGCTTCTATCATGGGAGCGTGAGACTCGTGTTGTCTGAAAGTCGGCTCCGGAGGGTAATAGTGAGAATCCTGGATATGGAACATCGGTTCACTAGAAGACTTGTGGATAACAGCGGGCGGAGGTGCCACGTATACAGGAGCAACTTGCGGTACAAGAGGTGGTGCTTGCTTGGTTGGAGGTGGTGGCATTTGGGAGGTGGAAGCGTAGTAATGAGGGTAGTCGGGGTAGGTAGAGGATGAGTTCATCGTTGGTGGCTCCGGGTTAGGATTGGCTGGAGGGACATATGCAGGGTTAGCAGGGTAGGCTGGTAATGGTTGACCTCTTGACCAAGCCTGGTACATTTCGGCCATCTGCTGCCTTAACTTGTACATTTCTTCTTTCATCCCTGCCACATCCACGATTTCTTCTTCGTGAGCAGGGTCTACAATGGTTGCCTCGATCTCCTGGGACACAGCCTTTGTCATCTTTTTGTACCTGGTGTTGTATGGGTGGGTAGCCAGTATGCCAGTTGCCTAGAAAATCCGGACTCACAAACATCAACACTCGTTAGTTGTTAGCGCATAAATGACTTAGATAGCTACGGGCGCTGAGTTATTTGAATAACTGCCCGTGCCTCTTCCTCTGTCATATGCCCGTATCTGTTGCAACTCATTCATCTTTTCTTTTTCCGCTCTTTTGCTTTTTCTATCTCTCTTTTCTTCTTTTCTTTTTTTCTTTTTTTTTTTGCTTTTCTCTTTTTCTTTCTTTTTCTCTTTTTCTTTCTTTTTCTTTTCTTTTTCTTGCTTTTCTTTTCTTTTTCTTTCTTTTTCTTATCGTTTATATAATTACGCTCCTATTTATTTGCCTAGCGGATACAAAAGAAATGCCATAAAGTAAAAGAATTGGTAACAACACTTTGTTTTCTCATTGATAATTCGAAACCTTGATTACAAAGTGATGTTTAAACAAAGGAAAATAAAAGATGATGCATGACCTAAGAGTACATTAATGCACCTAGTGCCCGCGAGGCATCGTTCGGCCTTGCCGCGGGCCTATATGCTAAACCCCTTTGAAGCTTATCAAGGTCGGCCATGACTTGTTGTACGAAAAACTTCACTGCAGATACAAAAGTCCTCCGAGTCATATCTTCACAAAGCTGAGTCTTCTTGGTGATGTACTGGGCGATGCGAACAATCTTTTCTCTGATGACCCCTTTTTCCTGCAATAACCTGCTTATTTGTTGATTACGAGCGTCCAAGACCTGTTGGTTGTCCCTTTGTACCTGTTGTAGCTCCGATTTTAATCTAGCCATGGTCATGTAGCAATAGTCTCTTTCTTCCTCAAGATCTTTGATAATCTTGTTGCTCTTGGCCGTGGCTGAGATTAATTTCTTTCTAAACTGGACTATTTCAGCATCATGCTTGTCTTGCAGTTGTTGAACCAATTTAGCTCTCTTCTCAACATCTCTATCCACTTGCTTCCGAGCCATGACTAACTCTTTCTCCGCTTTATCCAAATCGAAGCTATAGTCATTTACCTTTCGCCGGAGAATCTCAATTAACTTTTCATCCCGGGCCGAGCGAATTGGGGTCTCGGATGCAATTTTCATTTGAGCCATTTGAGCTTTCAACATCTCATTCTCTTTCTTCAACTGCTTCTTCTCCACTTCATCGGATGCCGCTTGTAAACCGCTTTCGAAATGAAGATTTCTCAGCTTATCTTCCAACAGACTGATTTTGGCCTTATATTCCTTTTCCTTGGCCGCCCATTTCAGATTTTCCTCGGATTGCTCTATCAAGTCTTGCAAGTGAGGTCTCTTTGAAAGACGTTCGTGTTCAACCCCTCGTCGGTACCATGTGGAGTATCCAGGTGATATCTCCCCTTTTGCTCTATTCGGCACACAAGTATCAATCTTCAAATTTTGGCACTCATTCCAGATTTGCCGGATTTTTGCTTCCGGAATTGCCCGTCCGGACCAATCTTCACAGCTTGCACACTGAGGTCCCCATCTCTTGGAATAATTTGACACCGACCCAACTGTCGCAGGGCCCTGTATGGGGCATAAGGTTGTATACTCTTCAAACCCATGATCAAAAATGGCGATCCCTCCGTTGGCATGTATATCACCTCGTCAAGAGGTAACCGGTCATACGTCCAATCGATTTGACCGTCAGTTAGTGATCGAAGATACACAATCCAACCTTGGACTCCCTCTGGCAACCTTACTTCTTTTGTTCTCGCATTGAACTCTTCCAAACATGTCCGATCGGCCGAACCATAGTTCGAGAATGAAGGGTGGTGACACAGATGCTCGATTAGCCAAATTTGCAAGATCAAGTTACACCCCTCGAAGAAGCTAGCCCCTGCTTTGCACGCAGTGAGAGCACGATAGATATCCGCGACAATCATCGGGGCCAGGGTACTGTTTTCTTGCACTGTCAGTGTGGTAGCTACTCCGGCTACTTTTATATTGATATGACCATCTTTCCTCGGGAATACAACAACTCCAAGAAATGCCACCAAAAATGCGAACCTCCGGTGTTCTTCCCATTTCGTCCGGTTGGACTTACAGCATAACTTGTTGGTTGGGTCATTGAAACCCCCAACATGTCCAAACCTGTTGTAGATGAAGCTTAAAGAACAAAATCCGTTGGCCGGATCTTCATTATGAACATTCCGGGCAATTTTCAAAGAGTCAAGGAAGCGATGTACTGTCACCATCCTCGGAGATACCGGATATTTTCCTTTCAGCGGAACTTCGGTCTTCCCAATGTAGTAGGCAATCTCCTCTAAAGTAGGGGTAAGCTCAAAATCTGGAAAATGAAATACGTTGTGTGCCGAATCCCAAAACGAGACCAACGCTCGAATTACATCACCTCGAGGAACTATTTCGAGTAACCCCGTAAGGCCTTTCAAGTACCTTTTGACCCAATCTTGACCATCGGATCCCATGTCCTGCCACCATAATCTCAGCTCCAAAGGGATTTTATTTAGGGAAAATTGTTCATTCATCATCGTGCTCGTCCTGCACATTTATTAAGGTGATTTTATTTTAGAAAAGGAAAAATCTTTTTCAATGCAAGTTTTCAGTTTTTGAAAAGAAAATGAAAATGACTTTCGAAGTGGCCATTTTTGCAAAAACAGCCTTCCGTCGTCCTTTCGGAACATTCGGCCATTTCCAAAAATGGCAATCACCTCGATTATTCGAAAAGAAAATCTTTTTGGTCTTTTTCTAAAAGTGTGGTTGGACCCGTTTAAGGGTTGCCTACGTATCCCACCTAATGGCGAGAATCAAACCTGCGTAGTTCGGTCAGATTAATTGACCAATTATTTTCAACAAAAACTGTTCCTCCTGTTTTTCAAATTTTCAAATTCTTCCAAGTACCTATTTTCTACAAATCATTATTTCCCTCTCTCTCTTTTCCCTTTTTCAACAATTTTCTAATCTCGGGATTTTCGCCGGTCCGCATAACGATATAGGACAATAAAATGCAACACATAGCATGCTCGGTCTTTCCAATACCGGGTCACCTGTCCTAGACGGACCCAACCCCTGTGTTGAGTCCCCTAAGTCAGACATGATGCAAATAATCGTCCTAGACCTATGTTCAAAATCTTACGGTTTCATGGATTGCTAGACCGTGTACCCGAGCGGACAACTCGAATCGAGGAGGGGCTACGTACCGGTGACCCGCGGAGTCAATCGGCTTTGTAACTTATCCGGCCTCTTTTTTCTTAATTTAAGGTGACATTTAACAGAAAGGGGAGTCTCAACCAGTAAGCACATCCCCGGGGGAGAAAAGAGAAGGGTTTTCGGCACAATTTATATACAGTCCAGATAATATCAAAGCGATAAAACACATATCATGTTATTCAAATTATATAATGAAGTCAAACAAAATCGCAAACGGCAGTTCTAAGGAGCTCGAGTTCTTAAACCCTGAAATCGAAATTCAGGGTTGGATCCCCAGCAGAGTCGCCAGAGCTGTCACACCTCCCTTTTTACTACCCCAACACATGCGTAAGGTGTATAAATACACTTGTAGGGTATACCCCGACGCTCAATTACCCGAGACGGATAAAATAACGTAAGGGAAGGAGTTTTTCCAATTTAAGGACAATCGGTTCGGGATTTTATTAGAGATTAATCGGAGTCGCCACTTGGGAATGACAATGGTGTCCCAAGTCACCGGTTAATCCCGAATCCGAGGAATTTTGACTCTTAAATGTCTGCGAAGCAGAGGTCCGGATAAGGAACTCTGTTAACCCGGGAGAAGGTGTTAGGCACTCCCGGATTCCGTGGTTTTAGCACGGTCGCTCCACTGTCGTTCTTGACTTTTGTTTGACTCAGTTATATATTTTAACAACATAATATGCTTTACGCTTAAATGTTATTTTTAAGGAATTTGCGGTATCGCGAAAACACGCCTCGAGTCATACCGCAACCAGTACGCCTATGACTCTCGGTGTATTTCGGCTTTACCGAGATTTGGATTTGAGTCGCACCAAGTGCACACTCGTTCATGGGAAGGTGTATTAAAATCGTGCCCTAAAGTAACGTCTATCGGCTTTTAAATCTTTTGGGAGAAGCTATGGAATTAGCTATTAGCTTTCCCGGGTCTATTTTGTATTACATTATTACTAAATGGGGGCCCCGATGTTATCCGGGCGAGGCTCGTCCCGAATTATTTGAAGGATACTAACATTTGACTAAGTTTTCTATATTTGTTTTTTCCTTAATCGTATGCTATTATTATAACAATACAGGCCTATTCGAATTTCAATGCTGTTGGGCCTGGTCCTTATTTTACACATTATATCAGTCCAGGCCCTTGAAAGGCTAGATATTTATGGTCTTTTGTCAATTGACTACATATCATTTCAGGCTTGCGCCCAAAATCAAGACTAGACATAGAATGAAATTGTATTGGAAATAGAAAAACAGAGATACACGCTTTGATTAACAAGAAATTCACAAGCATTTTTATTCGTATCAGATATACATAAAATGACAATTCTAAATCAGTAGCTTTTCTGTACAAGGCTTAATAAAACTATAAACTACTATCATTTTTACAGCTAAAGACCATATCATTAACTACTGGTTTAAGACTAATACCAATTCTAAGAGGTTGTTTTTGGTTACATAAGAAGATTTAGAAACGATTAAACTAATACACCAAATATGAGCTAATTAACGACATGCGTGTAATTGCAATACCAATTTCGATTGGACCTTATACTTAATACTATACCCCAATTCTTTCTAATTCCAATTGTTTCAATATCTTTTACTACTTAATCAGATTTAAGCTTATGTTTGTAAATGAATTGAAATCCCAGTTTAAACACTCATTGAAGGAATTTAAATTTCCAGAACTTGTTATGAATGAACTATTGATAAATTATTTAAACTTAGCTTATCGGCAAATTATGAATTCAGATATTCGTGAATCGCTATCCTTCTTATTCCATTTTTTAAGGCATTAACTAAGTGATGAATGATCTACGGCATACTACTATTACCCTACTGATTTCTTCATGAAGTCCATTATCAGATTATTAATGTTGCAGATATTACTAATTAACTTATGTTTTAGTGCATTTTCCTAATTAAACTATGTGTTTAAGCTATCTATGCTACACTACCATTATACTACTAACTATTACATTGTATATGTTTTTCCTTGATCTCTGTCACGCTACACTACAATTAAGAAATAAATTACAAATAGGCAAATGAATAGCTTAAATCTTCATTTCAACTTGAAACAGTCTTTACAGCTTGATTTTCTGGACAAGAGTATACCTGGATCAAGGAGAAGAAGACCAATGAGTTCTAGGGGGACAAGCAAGAAGCAAATAACAGCAGGGACTCGAAACCAATGCAACAGTGAGAAGAAAGGCACAGCACTCAGCAACCAAAAGCACAGCAACACTATCACAAGAATGGCCCAATAGATGATCGAGCAAAACTCAGAAAACCCAGATTAAGACCACCAGCTTTTATCCGAAATTCCCAGAAATATCTACTATTAAATTCTTACTTCAATTTCTTCAGCTTTGTATTTAATAAACTCCAACTTGAGTGTATTTTTTCAGATTGTTCTACAGTGGAATCCCAGATATATTGCTAATATTACTCAGTGAAAAAATCCCTTTTTCAGCCCCTTTCTATAGGTATTTATAGTTGAGGTAAGGGCTGATGACTTGGGGGAAAAGTTTGGAATTTAATCTTACTTCTCCCCTCTCAAAATTACTAAACTTACACTTTAACCCCAATTTCAGTTATCAAAAATCCTTCCAGCATGTGCTGGAAGGTTCTAAAGATTCTTTTTAGGAGTTTTTACTAGTATATCCCTAAGGGTTTGAGATTTTTACAGATTTCCCATATTTAGGAGACCAATATACCCCTGAATCTCTGCAAATTTACAGAAATCAAGAGCATAAATGTCCCCATTACCCTTTTAAGTTCTAAACTATTACTAATTTACCTTTTTAATACCCAATTATGCCCCTGAGGGCACTGCTGATTTACCAGCCATGCCTAGGGCAGATTTTAGCTAATTTTTAACCTATTTAACTAATAGCCAACCCTGGCATTAATATTTAAGGGCTGGCCAGATTTATTCTTAAGAACTATTTCAATTTTAGCCACTTTTAAACTAATTTCAATCAATTAAGACCAATTTATTCCTAATTAAAGCTAATTGCAGGCATAGCCTGTTTTGTTATTATGATTAACCTATTTAAAAGTTAGCCAGTCTCAAGTTGAGACTTAGCTTGGGCTATCAAAGCCTCATACTGAACATCTAGGCCCAGAAACCTTTACAGGTTTGGCCATTTGCTGTTCAGGGCTCATTATAGAGCCTGGGCTAGTCTGCATTTGCAGACATAGCCCTTTGCACAACCAGCCACTGTTAAACAGTGAGCTGTGTGTTAGGGCTCACAGAATTGGTCAACCTTTTGCAAGGTTGACCATTCTTAGGCCAATTATTGGATTTATAACCTATTTTTGTTCATTTTCAGTGTTAGCCTATTTAAAAACTAACCACTTATCATGGAACTAGTACTAACAACTATAACCAATCTTCCTAAGTATGATAGACATCAGCAGTGTTCACATTCAACATGTAACTATTGCAAACTTAACCATTAACATACAATTGCACACATAACCACATAAAGCCAAACCATGTTCATTGATTAATTAAAACTCAGAAAAGGGTTTGATAGTGTTGAACTTCAACTAATCAATTTGCATAACTTAAACTCATGTAACTACATAGCAATTAACATCAATTAAGCTAAGCACAATCATTTCATGCTAGATGGGCCACCGAAAACCCCAAACCATACATTAGGTTGTTCAGGCTTCTACTAAGACTAGACATATGAAGGCACAGAGAGAGAAGCAGTTGAAATATTGCTAGCTAACAAAAGGTAATCTAATACAAAACCAAGCAATTAAACATAATACCAGAATCAAAACATGCATGATGATATAAGAACTACAATGTGAGGGACTTCATCAACATAAGACTACCAGCCACAGAACAATTGAACTAACAGAGAAGACAGATAGTCAAGCTAACAACCAAGAACCAGTGTATTCAGCAGAAACAGAACACACATATGAGGATGAAGAGGAAATAGAACCCTAGTACTAAACATGATCTTGAAAGAGCAATTTAAGGACATGAGGTGGTCATAACAGCTTAAGCCTGATTTCAAACATAAGACAAAGATCAACTATTATGCTTTTGCCATGAATCAGTACCCAACAGTTAAAGTGACACAAAAGGATAGACTTCTTAATCTTAGAACAAAAAGCCATGTGATCAAACCATGCATGTAACAGATAGAGTTCTATCACTTAACAAGCTCAAAAGGACACAGGGACACACAGGAGATGAACAAGTTAAAGAGTCAGGGTGTCTACAGAGAAATAGATAGAGACTCACAGCATGAGAAGCACAGGATTGAGATAACAAGAGATCATAAAATCCACATAACCCTATGACTAACATGTTCAAAAGAGCTAATCAAGAATTTTAAAAGGAGACAGGTTAACAGAAGAGGATATACAAGATCCTATACTAATATGAAATTCAAACTCGAGCTAAGAATAGAATCCCTATAACTAGCGTATGAAATGCAAATCAATCAAAGCATGCAAGGCAAAGATATACAGGGCATATTGAAACAATAATGGAATAAAGAAAAAGAACAGAATATCCGCAGGACTAGTTGATACTTATCATGCAAAGGAACTAAAAAGAAAAGAGCAACTGGTAAGCAGGGAAATAGAGAAACTAAAACTAATATGTAAATCAACTACGAAATACAGCAGGGATAACAATCAACGGAGAAAAACAACACAGAAAAATCAAACTAAAGAACATAACTAATCAAAAACAGATCGAGGACCAAAGTATTAAACAAAAAAGAGAAGCAAATAAAAATCCCATGACTGGCATGTGAGACACACAATCAAAGAAAACCTAGGAATCATGTAAAACAACTAAACATGCATAAGAAGCAAAGGAAAAAGAAACAGGCATAAAGGAAAGGGACTTAACTCGCGGGGCCTGTCCCCCGAGCTTCCTATCCTTTTTCTTCTCCTTTTTACTCTCTAAAACTCTCAGACTCTTTTTATTCTTCTTTTCTTTTTCTTATTTGATTCCAGATCTCTTTTTTTTGATTTTCCTTTTCTGTTTCTTCTTTTCAAGGCTTAAAGGTGAAGCCTTTTGAGGTTCGAGTTACAGGGGGTGTTTTAGGAGGTGTAAAAGGTGGGGTCTTGGTTGGGGTTCGAACTTGGGGTCGCCGGAGTTAGGGTTCCGACGACCCTTTTTGGGATATTCGAACCGTTCCAGGGATATTCGAGGGTGGAGGTTAGTATGAGTGGATAGATCTAGTGGAGAGCCGTCGATTGGCATTGGTTTCAGGCTGGTTCTCATACTTTGGTGGTCACCGGTGTAACTCCGGTGACCGGGATTTATGAAGATCAGGGTATTTTATGGGGTTTTTGGGTGTGTTAGGTCATGAAGATGAAGGAGAAGAAGATGGGAATGGTTGGAAAGGCCGGCGACCACCGTGGAAGGTGGTGGCCGCCATGGCCGCTTAGGGTTCTTGATGAGGAAGATGAGAGACGAAGAGAGGGAAGGAGAGGCGGCGTCTCTAGGGTTGAATAAAATGGCAAAATGAGGCGGCTCATTCAGACATAAGCCTTATATAGGCAATATGTCGCATGAGATCCAGACCGTCCATTCAATGATCATCAACGGCCAAGGATAGGCGTTACTAAAACGCCGTCGTTTTGCTTCTAATGAGACCAAGGGTCCCGTCCATTGGATTAACTTAGGACGGACGGCTCAGATTAAACTCAACTTATTTTAATTAACTAACATCTCAACCTATTTATTCCTACCGTTGGATCACGCAAATGAACGGCTAAGATCAACTAGCCCAAAGGCCATACGGACCAGATCTTTTGGGCTCAAGGACTGGGCTAGCTAACTGGACCGTGTTTGGCCCAATTTCAATGCACTTATATATATCTTTTTTTTATTTTCTGGTTTTAATTATTTTATAATTTTTTTTTCTTTTTCTTTTCTTTTTATGAAAAATTATAAATCCTAATCTACTAATTACTCTAATTTTCTAATATTTTTTTTGTAATTTTTCTGCTATTTTTCCTTTATTTTCTCCTATTTAAACTATTTTGCTAATTTTTCTAATTAACTAAACTAACAACTAATTACTACTATTTTTTGATTTTTTTTTTCTAATTTTTACCTATTCAAACACACAAAAATATAACTAATTTCAAACAAAGCAAATAATTGCACTCAAAATATATTTATTTTAATTTTGGAATTATTTGCCAGGTGCAAAAATCATGTGCTCACAGCTGCCCCTCTTTGCTCGGGAACACGAAGAGTTTCAGTGCAAAGATAAGTGAGCAGTAATGAGAGATTTATAAGAAAAGAATCTGCTTTGAAATAACAGTCAATAACTCACAATATCCAGAGTAATCTGATCAACAGAACAAATCTTACTTTCATGTCTCAATTCATTTTTCATTTCGTATCTTGTGGTAGGCGTACCACCCACTCCCAAATGTAACAATAAGTTTTTCATATCTTGTGGTAGGCGTACCACCCGCTCCCAAATGTAACAATAGGCTTTTCATATCTTGTGGTAGGCGTATCACCCGCTCCCAAATGTAACAATAGGCTACCGACAACGATGGCTAATGCCAAGATTCAAATCACTTTGTGGTCGGAGTGCCACACGATCCCGTTTCTTATCATAAAAGTGGTCGGCGTGCCACACGATCCCAATTCTTTAATATATATTACCATCAATAAGACAATAATCTCTGATCAACAGTGAATGTATAAAAGTATTACCGGTATTAAACCAATAATCTTCACTTCAACAATATTTATATTACCGGTGTAAAACCAATAAATGATAATAAATCAACAATTTACCTCTGTTACCGGTGTAATGCCAATAACTCTTAATCAACAATTTATATGCACTTTACCGGTATAAAACCAATAAATAATTTTCCTTCACATAATCACTTACGATTAATAAGAATTTAATCCATTTTTTTTAATACTCACGGTCATGCTCGACCCACAACATATAGATACTCGTCACCATGCCTATACGTCGGACTCCATATATCACAATTTACACATAAACTCAATTCTTATTCCCTCAAGCTAGGATAGAACAAACACTTACCTCGAAAGTTTACGAACAACTCAATCCGTAGCAATGCCTTTTCCTTTCGAATTTGGCTCCAATTCAATCGTATCTATATAAAATTGATTTAATATCATCAATACTACTCAACAAACTAGTCCATATGGCCAAATATAATTTTTACAATATTCGGCCCAGAATAGTGAAAATCGACTCAGTGCCCACATGATCGAAACTTGAGTTTCGAACCAAAATAAATTCACCCAATCATCCATGAGTTCAAATATATAATTTGTTCTCAAATCGGACCTCAAATTGAGGTCAAAATTCCAATTTTTATGAAAACCTAAGTTCTACTCAAATCCCCCATTTTTACCCATGAAAAACCTTAAATTGAAGATGAAAACATGATAGATGATGTTAAAGTTTGAAGAAATTGAGTAAAAGTTGACTTAACAATGATTTTGGAGAAGAGGGAGTTCGTGAAAAATCGTCAATGGATGTTTTAGGTTGTGAAATATGAAAAATGAAGCTGGAAATCGTGATTTACAGGTCTCTGTGTTCGCATTTGCGAGCATGGGTTCGCAATTGCGAACCCCGACCAAATTCTGGAATTTGAAAAATAAAACAAGGATGGGAAGTTCGCATTTGCGAACTTTTGTTCGCATTTGCGAACCAAGACAAAACTGGGAAGTTCGCATTTGCGAACTTCTGTTCGCATTTGCGACTTCGCATTTGCTAACATTTGTTCGCATTTGCGAACTCTGCAGATCAGGTGCTGACAGCAACTTTCTAACATGAAAAATTGATCTCGTGGCCTATCCAAAGTTCACCCGAGCCCTCGGGGCTCCAAACCAAATATGCACACTGAATTAAAAACATCATACGAACTTGCTCGCGCGATCAAATCGCCAAAATAACATCAAAATCAATGATTTGAGCCTTAAAACTCAATATTTCATTCAAAATTTCATAACTCCCAAAATTTTCAATTTAAAGCCGAAACACGTGAAACGACGTCCGTTTTCAACCAAACTTTACATGAAGCACTTAACCAACATATGTGACCTGTACCGGGCGTCAGAACCAAAATACGAGCCCGATACCATTACTTTTTAATCAAAATTCAGTTTCATTTTCTTTAAACATTTTCAGAAAAAAATTTAATAGAAAAATTCTTTTACCGGGATTCTAGACCTCGGATTTCAATTCCAGGCACACGCCCAAGTTCCATATTTTTCGACGGATTTTCTAGGACCGTCAAATCACGGGTCCGGGTCCGTTTACTAAAAATGTTGACCAAAGTCAACCATATCAATATTAATATCAAAATTCTTCAAATTTCTCACATATTTCATATATTTCAACATAAGAATTTTTCAGCTTCGCGGCCGAACTGCGCACGCAAATCGAGGCAACTATAAATGAGGTTTTCAGGACCTCAGAAGCTCGAAATGATTAATATAACAAGTGATGACCCTTTGGGTCGTCACACCGGCGGAGAAACCCGAAACGTTTTTGGGATTGATTTCAAGCACCGGCAACAAAAGATGTTCTTGTATTTGACTACTCTAAGTCTCTAGAAGTTCATCAAGGAAGATGTTCCTATGTTTTCCGATGAAACTCCAGAAACTGAACGCTTTCTCACTGTTGAGGCGTGGAAGCATTCAGATTTTTTATGCAAGAATCTAAGCGGGCTGGAAGATACTTTGTATAACGTCTACAGTGGTGTAGAAATGTCAAAGGAAATGTGGACTGCGCTTGAAAAGAAATACAAAACTGAAGATGACGGGTTGAAAAAGTTTGTTGCTGCAAAGTTTTTGGA
>JASVEL010001803.1:0-15988 GCA_032618575.1 Nicotiana noctiflora
TGGCAGACTGCGGCCAATCTCTTCTCATCAATCAAATTCAACTGTTCTAACCGGGCCTTTACCCATTCATCGTCATCTATCTCAGATTCGGCTATAATTCGCAATGACGGTATTTCTATTTATGCGGGTATAACGGCCTCTGTTCCATACACCAGGGTATAAGGTGTGGTTCCGATAGAAGTACGTACCGTCGTGCGGTAACCCATGAGAGCAAAGGGTAACTTTTCATGCCATTGCCTGGATCCCTCCACCATTTTCGGAGAATCTTCTTGATGTTCTTATTTGCCGCCTCTACTGCTCCATTCGCCTTTGGCCTGTAAGGCGTGGAATTACGGTGCGTGATCTTAAACCTTTCACAGAACTCCGCCATGAGATGACTGTTTAAATTGGCTCCATTGTCCGTGATAATCACTTTGGGGATTCCAAATCGGCATATGATATTCTCGTGCACAAAATCCACCACCGCTTTCTTCGTCACCGCCTTGAATGTCTTAGCTTCGACCCACTTGGTGAAATAATCAATTGCAACCAGGATAAACTTGTGCCCATTAGAAGCGGCCGGGTCTATTGGGCCGATGACATCCATGCCCCAAGCAACAAAGGGCCAAGGTGCCGACATTGTGTGCAACTCATAAGGTGGGGAGTGGATCAGGTCCCCATGTACCTGGCATTGATGGCATTTCTTTACATACCTGATACAATCACGCTCCATCGTGAGCCAGTAGTACCCAGCTCTCAAAATCTTCTTTGCTAAAACATATCCGCTCATGTGGGGTCCGCATACTCCGGCATGTACTTCAATCATGATTTCATCTGCTTGTTGTGCATCTACACACCGCAATAAACCCAGATCTGGTGTTCTTTTGTATACCACTCCTCCACTGAGGAAAAATCCATTGGCTAGACGCCTGATGGCTCTCTTCTGGTCTCCAGTGGCTTGCTCCGGGTATTTGCCAGCTTTCAAGTATTCTCTAATATCATGATACCACGGCTCTCCATCCGACTCTTCTTCCACAGCGAAGCAATAAGCATTCTGATCTCGGACTTGGATCTGGAGTGGATCTATATATGTCTTGTCCGGATGATGCAACATAGAGGACAGTGTGGCCAAAGCATCTGCAATCTCATTGTGCATTCTTGGGATGTGCTTGAACTCTATAGCCTGGAATCTTTGAGACAACTCGTGCAAACAATACCGATATGGTATCAATTTCAAATCTCGTGTCTCCCATTCCCCTTGAATTTGGTGTACCAAGAGATCCGAGTCACCCATGACCAGAATCTCTTGAATACCCATGTCAATTGCCATTCTTAACCCCAAGATGCACGCCTCATATTCAGCCATGTTGTTGGTACAGAAAAATCGGAGCTGAGCTGTGACGGGATAGTGTTGACCCGTACCTGAAATGAGTACCGCTCCGATACCAACGCCCCTGCTGTTGACAGCTCCGTCAAAGTACATTTTCCATCCTGGTTTCTCCTCTTGCTCTGTCTCCTCAACAAGCATTGCCTCTTCATCCGGAAAGTACGTCTTCAATGGTTCATACTCATCATCTACCGGATTTTCGGCCAAATGGTCTGCAATAGCTTGTGCTTTCATTGCCGTACGAGTTACGTAGACAATGTCAAATTCTGTGAGCAGAATCTGCCATTTGGCCAATCTTCCCGTAGGCATGGGCTTCTGAAATATATACTTCAAAGGATCCAGCCGTGATATCAAGTACGTAGTGTATGCTGACAAATAATGCTTTAGCTTCTGAGCCACCCAAATCAATGCACAACAAGTTCTCTCTAGTTGGGTATACTTCACCTCGTAGGATGTAAACTTTTTGCTGAGGTAGTAGATGGCTTGTTCTTTCTTGCCTGTCTCATCATGTTGACCCAAGTACACAACCGAAAGAGTTATCTAGCACCGTCAAATATAAAATCAGAGGACGCCCTGGTTCTGGAGGTACTAACACCGGGGGATTAGCCAAATATTCTTTGATCTTGTCAAAGGCTTCCTGACACTCGTCGGTCCACTTCACTGCTGCATCTTTCTTCAGCAACTTGAAAATTGGCTCGCATGTTGATGTCAGCTGAGCAATGAACCGACTAATGTAATTCAACCTTCCTAATAAGCTCATGACCTCCTTCTTGTTCTTTGGCGGAGGCAGACTCTGAATAGCCTTGATCTTTGATGGATCCAGTTCAATACCTCGCCGGCTCACAATAAACCCCAGTAATTTCCCCGAAGGTACTCCAAAGGCGCATTTCGCCGGATTGAGCTTTAAATTGTACCTTCGTAGTCTTTGGAAGAACTTCCTCAGATCTCTCACATGATCAGGTTGTTTTCTGGACTTTATGATGACATCGTCCACATATACTTCAATTTCCCGATGCATCATATCATGAAACATTGTAGTCATTGCCCTCATGTAAGTTGCCCCGGCATTCTTCAATCCAAACGGCATTACTCTGTAACAGTACGTTCCCCAAGGTGTAATGAAGGCAGTTTTCTCGGCATCTTCTTCGTCCATCAGGATCTGGTGATAACCTGCGTAACAATCCACAAACGAACCGATCTCATGCTTGGCGCAATTATCGATCAATATGTGAATGTTTGGCAATGGGAAGTCATCCTTCGGACTAGCTTTATTTAGGTCTCTATAGTCTACACACACTCTGGTTTTGCCATCTTTCTTTGGGACCGGCACAACATTTGCCAACCAGGTGGGGTATTTGGTAACTCTTATGACCTTTGCCTCAAACTGCTTATTCACCTCTTCTTTTATCTTCACGCTAATGTCCGTTTTGAATTTCCTCAGCTTTTGTTTCACTGGCCGGCATTCCGAGTAGATAGGCAACTTGTGTACCACCAGATCTGTGCTAAGCCCGGGCATGTCATCGTAGGACCAGGCAAAAATGTCCTTAAATTCATGTAACAACCTTATCAATTCATCCCTGAGGGGTGCCTCCAAATGTACACTAATCTTTGTTTCTCGGACATCATCTTCGCTCCCCAAATTTACAGATTCCGTATCACTCGGATTCGGTTTGGGTTTTTCCTCGTATTGTTTCATGTCCTTACTTATTTCCTCCAGGGCTTCCTCATCCTCACATTCTATTTCACTCTCTTCCTCGATTTCTTGTATAGTAGCATGATTGTCAGAACTGGGTCTAGAATCCTTCACGCATGACATGGCATTGGAATCAACACATGCAAAACTGTACAAAAGGAAAAATAAAGAAGAAAAATAAGGCAAAAGTGAAGAAAAGGGAAAGACTGCATTTCATTAATAAAAGAAACGAACAATGTTCGGGATACATGGTGATTTTTTTTTCATGAGGGGACTGGGGAAAATAACAACTTTCGGGGATGAAATTTTGAGCTAACTACCAAGACTCCTTCCGGATAAGGAAAGGAGTAGCTTCCCAATTGTTCAATGTGACTCTGGGCCCCACAAATTGCACGTCCATGTTGCTCGTGCCTTCCCCTGCTTCAATTGTGTTCACTTCCCAAAACATCTTCCTGAAACCAAGCATCTCTTCATCAAGTTGGGCCTCAATGCACTTTGCGGCAGCAGATGGTTGATATTTTGTACCAGGCCTGATAAAGATGTCGGATAATTTGGGTATGGGTTTGGGTAAGGTCCAGTTTTTCTTGGTTTTAGAGGCTCTTTGGATATCGGCGAAGGTGGGTTTAAACCCTAAGCCGAATGTACCTTTATTCTCCGGAAGTTGAACTGGTTGAGTGACTCCCCGCAGTGTTTTACCTAACCCCTTCCCCGGTGCAAATCCGTTTTTCAGCATCTCTTTGGCCACCATTATAGCAGTTGGTGCCAACATCGGGGTTGATAACTTTTCACCTTCAGCTACTCTATTCACCTCAACAGCATCCGTCACTTGGTAAACCCAAGGACCCCTATCCCCATCATTATCGTCAAAAGGTGCCACCACATTACAGGCATTTTCCTCTCCGTGTACGACAATCTCTTGCTGTTCCCATTCAAACTTGACCATCTGGTGTAGAGAAGATGGTACTGCCTTAGCTGCATGTATCCAGGGTCGACCTAACAGCAAGTTATATGATACGGCAATATCAAGCACCTGGAACTCCATTGTAAAATCAACGGGACCGATGGTCACTTCCAAAATAATATCTCCCAGCGTGTTCTTTCCTCCGCCGTCAAACCCTCTCACATTGATACTGTTTCTCCGGATTCTGTCCGGGCTAATGTTCAGCTTCCCTAAGGTTGACAGCGGGCAAATATTCGCACTCGATCCATTGTCGATCAGTACCCTGGTCACGACTGATTCTTCACTCTTTACTGTGAGGTACAATGCTTTATTGTGTTCAGTTCCCTTCCACCGGCAACTCTTTATCAGAAAAGGTGATCCTGTTAGACTCGAAAATTTTGCTGGTGATCTTCTCCAAGTGGCATACCGAAATCTTCTCCGGGACATGAGCCTCATTTAGAATTTTCATAAGAGCCTTCCGGTGCTCTTCTGAATGTATCAACAAAGATAACAAAGAAATTTGGGCCGGGGTCTTTCTTAACTGTTCAACCACTGAGTACTCTTGCGACTTCATTTTCTTAAGGAATTCTTCTGCTTCCTCCTCCGACACTGGCTTTTTCAATTGACTTTCTTTCACCGCTTTCATCTTTCTCAGTTCCTCTGGAGCAAAACACCTTCCAGATCGTGTGAGTCCATGCGTTTCATTAATTTCACCAGAAATCTCCTTTCCCTTGTAAACTACTGTTACCTTGTTATAGTTCCAAGGCACAGTCTTTGTATTCACCACTAGCATTTGCACTACTGGTTTTATGATCACTGGCTCTGCACTTGCACCCTTCACAGTCACAGTTGTCTTTGCACCTGGCACTACCACTTTTAGACTTCCCGTCACTACTGGCTTTGGTTTCTCAACAATTGCTTCCTCTTTCACAATCTCTTTCTCTAACTTGTCACTCGACTTTATCATCATGACGGCCTGAGATGGTTTTTGATTGCCATCACCCTGCACCAGTTCTATCATATTCGTTTCGTGGTGATTCGGCAATGGATTCTGGGTAATGTTTGGGGTTTCCGGGGTCTGCACTTCAATTCTCTTCTCATCGATAAGATCTTGAATGGCATTCTTTAGTTGCCAGCATTTCTCGGTATCATGACCCACCGTTCCTGAACAATATTCACATCTGACAGAAGTATTAAGGTTCCTTGGGGGAGAATTTGGATTTTTTGGTGCGATTGGGCTCAACATCCCCAATTCTTTCAACCTGTGGAAAAGACTGGCATATGATTCTCCGAGAGGAGTGAATGTTCTTCCCGTTTTGTTTCTCCAATCAGCATCTGGCCTGGGTCTATTCTGGTTGCGGTAAGGTTTAGGGGTTGAGTATGAGTTTTGGGCATGGTACACATTGTGTGGAGCTTGAGCTCTCCACACGTGGGGTGATGGTGGCGGGTAAGCTTGGGTTTGAGGGTGATGGTAATGTGGGCTAGTTGGTGGGTATGGTGGTGGTGGTGGGTTATATGGGCTTGGTGTGTTGTAGGGATAGGATGATGGTGGATTATATGGAGTTGTCGGGCTTGGTGGGTGTTGGCGGTAAGGTCTGGGTGGGTTATAATGGGGGTTGCGACTCCAGGACCTGCTTTCAATGGTTGATACTTCTTCTTTCTTCTTTTTTCCCATCACTCCTCCATTTCCACTTTGTATGGCTTGGTTGGTGGCTTTGATAGCCGAAAAACTCATAATCTTGTTTGTCTTCAAACCCTATTCTACAAAACTTCCCATTTTCACAACTTCGTTGAAACTTTTTCCAATTGCTGACACTAGATGGCCGTAGTATGTTGGATCCAAAGCTTGCAGAAAAAATAGTCCACCATCTCACCTTCTTTCATTGGCGGATCCACTCTAGCGGCCTGTTTCCTCCATCTAAAACCGTATTCTCTAAAGCTCTCTCCTGGCTTTTTCTCCAGCTTGGTAAGGGATAACCTGTCGGGTATGATCTCCAAATTGTACTGAAAATGACTAGCGAAAGCTTGCGCTAAGTCATCCCAAACGAACCATCTTGTGTGGTCTTGTCGGGTATACCATTCCAGGGCTGATCCGCTTAGACTTTGGCTGAAGTATGCCATTAACAATTCATCTCTTCCTCCCGCGCCTCTCATCTTACTACAGTATCCTCTCAGATGAGCTACCGGATCCCCATGTCCGTCGTACATGTCAAACTTTGGCAATTTAAATCCCGCAGGAAGCTGCACCTCTGGGAACAAACACAGGTCTTTGTAGGCTACACTTACTTGCCCTCCTAGCCCTTGCATGTTGCGGAAAGCATTCTCAAGACTTTTGACTTTCCGAGCCATCTCTTCCTGCCCGGCACTTGTTTCTATCATAGGAGCGTGAGACTCGTGTTGTCTGAAAGTCGGCTCCGGAGGGTAATAGTGAGAATCCTGGATATGGAACATCGGTTCACTAGAAGACTTGTGGATAACAGCGGGCGGAGGTGCCACGTATACAGGAGCAACTTGTGGTACAGGAGGTGGTGCTTGCTTGGTTGGAGGTGGTGGCATTTGGGAGGTGGAAGCGTAGTAATGAGGGTAGTCGGGGTAGGTAGAGGATGAGTTCATCGTTGGTGGCTCCGGGTTAGGATTGGCTGGAGGGACATATGCAGGGTTAGCAGGGTAGGCTGGTAATGGTTGACCTCTTGACCAAGCTTGGTACATTTCAGCCATCTGCTGCCTTAACTTGTACATTTCTTCTTTCATCCCTGCCACATCCACTATCTCTTCTTCGTGAGCAGGGTCTACAATGGTTGCCTCGATCTCCTGTGATACGGCCTTTGTCATCTTTTTGGACCTGGTGTTGTATGAGTGGGTAGCCAGTATGCCAGTTGCCTAGAAAATCTGGACTCACAAACATCAACACTCGTCAGTTGTTAGCGCATGAATAAGATGAAACGACTTTTTTTTAAAAACAAACACATTTGCTCGAGTCGTTATGCATCATCCCAGCTGCTGCTCACTCCAATCATCTTTTCTTTTTCCGCTCTTTTGCTTTTTCTATCTCTCTTTTCTTCTTTTCTTTTCTTTTTTTTTTTTTTTTTCTTTTTCACTTTTCTTGCTTTTCTCTTTTTCTTTCTTTTTCTCTTTTTCTTTCTTTTTCTTTTCTTTTTCTTGCTTTTCTTTTCTTTTTCTTTCTTTTTCTTATCGTTTATATAATTACGCTCCTATTTATTTGCCTAGCGGATACAAAAGAAATGCCATAAAGTAAAAGAATTGGTAACAACACTTTGTTTTCTCATTGATAATTCGAAACCTTGATTACAAAGTGATGTTTAAACAAAGGAAAATAAAAGATGATGCATGACCTAAGAGTACATTAATGCACCTAGTGCCCGCGAGGCATCGTTCGGCCTTGCCGCGGGCCTATATGCTAAACCCCTTTGAAGCTTATCAAGGTCGGCCATGACTTGTTGTACGAAAAACTTCACTGCAGATACAAAAGTCCTCCGAGTCATATCTTCACAAAGCTGAGTCTTCTTGGTGATGTACTGGGCGATGCGAACAATCTTTTCTCTGATGACCCCTTTTTCCTGCAATAACCTGCTTATTTGTTGATTACGAGCGTCCAAGACCTGTTGGTTGTCCCTTTGTACCTGTTGTAGCTCCGATTTTAATCTAGCCATGGTCATGTAGCAATAGTCTCTTTCTTCCTCAAGATCTTTGATAATCTTGTTGCTCTTGGCCGTGGCTGAGATTAATTTCTTTCTAAGCTGGACTATTTCAGCATCATGCTTGTCTTGCAGTTGTTGAACCAATTTAGCTCTCTTCTCAACATCTCTATCCACTTGCTTCCGAGCCATGACTAACTCTTTCTCCGCTTTATCCAAATCGAAGCTATAGTCATTTACCTTTCGCCGGAGAATCTCAATTAACTTTTCATCCCGGGCCGAGCGAATTGGGGTCTCGGATGCAATTTTCATTTGAGCCATTTGAGCTTTCAACATCTCATTCTCTTTCTTCAACTGCTTCTTCTCCACTTCATCGGATGCCGCTTGTAAACCGCTTTCGAAATGAAGATTTCTCAGCTTATCTTCCAACAGACTGATTTTGGCCTTATATTCCTTTTCCTTGGCCGCCCATTTCAGATTTTCCTCGGATTGCTCTATCAGGTCTTGCAAGTGAGGTCTCTTTGAAAGACGTTCGTGTTCAACCCCTCGTCGGTACCAGGTGGAGTATCCAGGTGATATCTCCCCTCTTGCTCTATTCGGCACACAAGTATCAATCTTCGGATTTTGGCATTCATTCCATATTTGCCGGATTCTTGCTTCCGGGAATTGCCCGTCTGGACCAATCTCCACGGCCTGCACACTGAGATCCCCATCTCTCGGAATAATCTGACACCGACCCAACTGTCGCAAAGCTCTGTAGGGAGCATAAGGCTGTATACTCTTCAAACCCATAATCAAAAATGGCGATCCCTCTGTTGGCATGTATATCACCTCGTCAAGAGGTAACCAGTCATACGTCCAATCAATTTGACCGTCAGTTAGTGATCGAAGATACCCAATCCAACCTTGGACTCCCTCCGGCAACCTTACTTCTTTTGTTCTCGCATTGAACTCTTCCAAACATGTCCGATCGGCCGAACCATAGTTCGAGAATGAAGGGTGGTGACACAGATGCTCGATTAGCCAAATTTGCAAGATCAAGTTACACCCCTCGAAGAAGCTAGCCCCTGCTTTGCACGCAGTGAGAGCACGATAGATATCCGCGACAATCATCGGGGCCAGGGTACTGTTTTCTTGCACTGTCAGTGTGGTAGCTACTCCGGCTACTTTTATATTGATATGACCATCTTTCCTCGGGAATACAACAACTCCAAGAAATGCCACCAAAAATGCGAACCTCCGGTGTTCTTCCCATTTCGCCCGGTTGGACTTACAGCATAATTTGTTGGTTGGGTCATTGAAACCCCCAACATGTCCAAACCTGTTGTAGATGAAGCTTAAAGAACAAAATCCGTTGGCCGGATCTTCATTATGAACATTCCGGGCAATTTTCAAAGAGTCAAGGAAGCGATGTACTGTCACCATCCTCGGAGATACCGGATATTTTCCTTTCAGCGGAACTTCGGTCTTCCCAATGTAGTAGGCAATCTCCTCTAAAGTAGGGGTAAGCTCAAAATCTGGAAAATGAAATACGTTGTGTGCCGAATCCCAAAACGAGACCAACGCTCGAATTACATCACCTCGAGGAACTATTTCGAGTAACCCAGTAAGGCCTTTCAAGTACTTTTTGACCCAATCTTGACCATCGGATCCCATGTCCTGCCACCATAACCTCAACTCCAAAGGGATTTTATTTAGGGAAAATTGTTCATTCATCATTGTGCTCGTCCTGCACATTTATTAAGGTGATTTTATTTTAGAAAAGGAAAAATCTTTTTCAATGCAAGTTTTCAGTTTTTGAAAAGAAAATGAAAATGACTTTCGAAGTGGCCATTTTTGCAAAAACAGCCTTCCGTCGTCCTTTCGGAACATTCGGCCATTTCCAAAAATGGCAATCACCTCGATTATTCGAAAAGAAAATCTTTTTGGTCTTTTTCTAAAAGTGTGGTTGGACCCGTTTAAGGGTTGCCTACGTATCCCGCCTAATGGCGAGAATCAAACCTGCGTAGTTCGGTCAGATTATTTGACCAATTATTTCAAAAATGTTCCACCTATTTTTTTTCAAATTTTCAAATTTTCCATGTACCTATTTTCTACAAATCATTATTTTCCTCTCTCTCTTTTTCAACAATTTTCCAATCTCGGGATTTTCGCCGGTCCGCATAACGATCAAGGACAATAAAATGCAACACATAACATGCTCGGTCTTTTTAATACCGGGTCACCTGTCCTAGACGGACCCAACCCCTGTGTTGAGTCCCCTAAGTCAGACATGATGCAAATAATCGTCATAGACCTATGTTCAAAATCTTACGGTTTCATGGATTGCTAGACCGTGTACCCGAGCGGACAACTCGAATCGAGGAGGGGGCTACGTACCGGTGACCCGCGGAGTCAATCGGCTTTGTAACTTATCCGGCCTCTGTTTTCTTAATTTAGGGTGACTTTTAACAGAAAGGGGAGTCTCAACCAGTAAGCACATCCCCGGGAGAGAAGAGATAAGGGTTTTCGGCACAATTTTACATATACAGTCCAGATAATATCAAAGCGATAAAACACATAGCATGTTGTTCAAATCATATAATGAAGTCAAACAAAAACGCGAACGGCAGTTCTAAGGAGCTCGAGTTCTTAAACCCTGAAATCGAAATTCAGGGTTGGATCCCCAGCAGAGTCGCCAGAGCTGTCACACCTCCCTTTTTACTACCCCGCACATGCGTAAGGTGTATAAATACACTTGTAGGGTATACCCCGACGCTCAATTACCCGAAACGGATAAAATAACGTAAGGGAAGGAGTTTTTTCCAATTTAAGGACAATCGGTTCGGGATTTTATTAGAGATTAATCAGAGTCGCCACTTGGGAATGACAATGGTGTCCCAAGTCACCGGTTAATCCCGAATCCGAGGAATTTTGACTCTTAAAATGTCTGCGAAGCAGAGGTCCGGATAAGGAACTATGTTAACCCGGGAGAAGGTGTTAGGCACTCCCGGATTCCGTGGTTTTAGCACGGTCGCTCCACTGTCGTTCTTGACTTTTGTTTGACTCAGTTGTAGATTTTAACAACATAATATGCTTTACGCTTAAATGTTATTTTTAAGGAATTTGCGGTATCGCGAAAACACGCCTCGAGTCATACCGCAACCAGTACGCCTATGACTCTCGGTGTATTTCGGCTTTACCGAGATTTGGATTTGAGTCGCACCAAGTGCACACTCGTTCATGGGAAGGTGTATTAAAATCGTGCCCTAAAGTAACGTCTATCGGCCTTTAAATCTTTTGGGAGAAGCTATGGAATTAGCTATTAGCTTTCCCGGGTCTATTTTGTATTACATTATTACTAAATGGGGGCCCCGATGTTATCCGGGCGAGGCTCGTCCCGAATTATTTGAAGGATACTAACATTTGACTAAGTTTTCTATATTTGTTTTTTCCTTAATCGTATGCTATTATTATAACAATACAGGCCTATTCGAATTTCAATGCTGTTGGGCCTGGTCCTTATTTTACACATTATATCAGTCCAGGCCCTTGAAAGGCTAGATATTTATGGTCTTTTGTCAATTGACTACATATCAGTCTTGCGCCCAAAATCAAGACTAGACATAGAATGAAATTGTATTGGAAATAGAAAACAGAGATACACGCTTTGATTAACAAGAAATTCACAAGCATTTTTATTCGTATCAGATATACATAAAATGACAATTCTAAATCAGTAGCTTTTCTGTACAAGGCTTAATAAAACTACAAACTACTATCATTTTTGCAGCTAAAGACCATATCATTAACTACTGGTTTAAGACTAATACCAATTCTAAGAGGTTGTTTTTGGTTACATAAGAAGATTTAGAAACGATTAAACTAATACACCAAATATGAGCTAATTAACGACATGCGTGTAATTGCAATACCAATTTCGATTGGATCTTATACTTAATACTATACCCCGATTCTTTCTAATTCCAATTGTTTCAATATCTTTTACTACTTAATCAGATTTAAGCTTATGTTTGTAAATGAATTAAAATCCCAGTTTAAACACTCATTGAAGGAATTTAAATTTCCAGAACTTGTTATGAATGAACTATTGATAAATTATTTAAACTTAGCTTATCGACAAATTATGAATTCAGATATTCGTGAATCGCTATCTTTCTTATTCCATTTTTTAAGGCATTAACTAAGTGATGAATGATCTACGGCATACTACTATTACCCTACTGATTTCTTCATGAAGTCCATTATCAGATTATTAATGTTGCAGATATTACTAATTAACTTATGTTTTAGTGCATTTTCCTAATTAAACTATATGTTTAAGCTATCTACGCTACACTACCATTATACTACTAACTATTACATTGTATATGTCTTTCCTTGATCTCTGTCACGCTACACTACAATTAAGAAATAAATTACAAATAGGCAAATGAATAGCTTAAATCTTCATTTCAACTTGAAACAGTCTTTACAGCTTGATTTTCTGGACAAGAGTATACCTGGATCAAGGAGAAGAAGACCAATGAGTTCTAGGGGGACAAGCAAGAAGCAAATAACAGCAGGGACTCGAAACCAATGCAACGGTGAGAAGAAAGGCACAGCACTCAGCAACCAAAAGCACAGCAACACTATCACATGAATGGCCCAATAGATGATCGAGCAAAACTCAGAAAACCCAGATTAAGACCACCAGCTTTTTATCCGAAATTCCCAGAAATATCTACTATTAAATTCTTACTTCAATTTCTTCAGCTTTGTATTTAATAAACTCCAGCTTGAGTGTATTTTTTCAGATTGTTCTATCTTCGAAAAAATCCCTTTTTTCAGCCCCTTTTAGAGATATTTATAGCTAACTTTTAGGGCTGAATACTTGGGGAAGAAGTATTGGGATCCATCCCACTTCCCCCTCCTAAAATTATCTATTCTACACTTTAGTCCCATTTTCAATTATTAAAACCCTTCCAGCATGTGCTGGAAGGTTCCAAAAGATTCTTTTTAGGGCCTTTTACTAGTATATCCCTAAGGGTTTGAGATTTTTACAGATTTCCCATTTTTAGGAGACCATTATACCCCTGAATCTCTGCAAAATTACAGAAATCAGGAGCACAAATGTCCCCATTACCCTTTTAAGTTCTAAACTATTACTAATTTACCTTTTTAATACCCAATTATGCCCCTGAGGGCACTGCTGATTTACCAGCCATGCCTAGGGCAGATTTTAGCTAATTTTACCTATTTAACTAATAGCCAGCCCTGGCATTAATATTTAAGGGCTGGCCAGATTTATTCTTAAGAACTATTTCAATTTTAGCCACTTTTAAACTAATTTCAGTCAATTAAGACCAATGTATTCCTAATTAAAGCTAATTGCAGGCATAGCCTGTTTTGTTATTATGATTAACCTATTTAAAAGTTAGCCAGTCTCAAGTTGAGACTTAGCTTGGGCTATCAAAGCCTCATACTGAACAGCTAGGCCCAAAACCTTTACAGGTTTGGCCATTTGCTGTTCAGGGCTCATTATAGAGCCTGGGCTAGTCTGCATTTGCAGACATAGCCCTTTTGCACAACCAGCCACTGTTAAACAGTGAGCTGTGTGTTAGGGCTCACAGAATTGGTCAACCTTTTGCAAGGTTGACCATTCTTAGGCCAATTATTGGATTTATAACTTATTTTTGTTCATTTTCAGTGTTAGCCTATTTAAAAACTAACCACTTATCATGGAACTAGTACTAACAACTATAACCAATCTTCCTAAGTATGATAGACATCAGCAGTGTTCACATTCAACATGTAACTATTGCAAACTTAACCATTAACATACAATTGCACACATAACCACATAAAGCCAAACCATGTTCATTGATTAATTAAAACTCAGAAAAGGGGTTTGATAGTGTTGAACTTCAACTAATCAATTTGCATAACTTAAACTCATGTAACTACATAGCAATTAACATCGATTAAGCTAAGCACAATCATTTCATGCTAGATGGGCCACTGAAAACCCCAAACCATACATTAGGTTGTTCAGGCTTCTACTAAGACTAGACATATGAAGGCACAGAGAGAGAAGCAGTTGAAACATTGCTAGCTAACAAAAGGTAATCTAATACAAAACCAAGCAATTAAACATAATACCAGAATCAAAACATGCATGATGATATAAGAACTACAATGTGAGGGACTTCATCAACATAAGACTACCAGCCACAGAACAATTGAACTAACAGAGAAGACAGATAGTCAAGCTAACAACCAAGAACCAGTGTATTCAGCAGAAACAGAACACACATATGAGGATGAAGAGGAAATGGAACCCTAGTACTAAACATGATCTTGAAAGAGCAATTTAAGGACATGAGGTGGTCATAACAGCTTAAGCCTGATTTCAAACATAAGATAAAGATCAACTATTATGCTTTTGCCATGAATCAGTACCCAACAGTTAAAGTGACACAAAAGGATAGACTTCTTAATCTTAGAACACAAGCCATGTGATCAAACCATGCATGTAACAGATAGAGTTCTATCACTTAACAAGCTCAAAAGGACACAAGGACACACAGGAGATGAACAAGTTAAAGAGTCAGGGTGTCTACAGAGAAATAGATAGAGACTCACAGCATCAGAAGATAGTCAAGAGGGTCCTAGACTAACATGAGAAGCACAGGATTGAGATAACAAGAGATCATAAAATCCACATAACCCTATGACTAACATGTTCAAAAGAACTAATCAAGAATTTTAAAAGGAGACAGGTTAACAGAAGAGGATATACAAGATCCTATACTAATATAAAACTCAACCTCGAGCTAAGAACAGAATCCTTATAACTAGCATATGAAATGCAAATCAATCAGAGCATGCAAGAGGCAAGGATATTCAGGACATGAGACAAAAAGAAGAGAAACAGAATATCAACAAGAATCAGACGAAAAATAACACACAAGTACAAAAAATCAACAGAAAACAAAACCAAAGCATGTAAGAAATCACAAACAACCTAGAAAACTAGAGAAAATTAAAGGTGAGGGACTTAGCTTGCGGGGCCGGTCCCCCGAGCTTCCTAACTCTTTTCTTTTCCTTTTCATTCCCTCATACTCTCAGACTCTTTTTATTCATTCTTTTCTTTTCTTGTTCTTTTCCAAATCTCTTTTTTTTATTATTTTCCTTTTCTGTTTCTTCTTTTCAAGGCCTAAAGGTGAAGCCTTTTGAGGTTCGAGTTACAGGGGGTGTTTTAGGAGGTGTAAAAGGTGGGGTCTTGGTTGGGGTTCGAACTTGGGGTCGCCGGAGTTAGGGTTCCGACGACCCTTTTTGGGATATTCGAACCGTTCCAGGGATATTCGAGGGTGGAGGTTAGTATGAGTGGATAGATCTAGTGGAGAGCCGTCGATTGGCATTGGTTTCAGGCTGGTTCTCATACTTTGGTGGTCACCGGTGTAACTCCGGTGACCGGGATTTATGAAGATCAGGGTATTTTATGGGGTTTTTGGGTGTGTTAGGTCATGAAGATGAAGGAGAAGAAGATGGGAATGGTTGGAAAGGCCGGCGACCACCGTGGAAGGTGGTGGCCGCCATGGCCGCTTAGGGTTCTTGATGAGGAAGATGAGAGACGAAGAGAGGGAAGGAGAGGCGGCGTCTCTAGGGTTGAATAAAATGGCAAAATGAGGCGGCTCATTCAGACATAAGCCTTATATAGGCAATATGTCGCATGAGATCCAGACCGTCCATTCAATGATCATCAACGGCCAAGGATAGGCGTTACTAAAACGCCGTCGTTTTGCTTCTAATGAGACCAAGGGTCCCGTCCATTGGATTAACTTAGGACGGACGGCTCAGATTAAACTCAACTTATTTTAATTAACTAATATCTCAACCTATTTATTCCTACCGTTGGATCACGCAAATGAACGGCTAAGATCAACTAGCCCAAAGGCCATACGGACCAGATCTTTTGGGCTCAAGGACTGGGCTAGCTAACTGGACCGTGTTTGGCCCAATTTCAATGCACTTATATATATCTTTTTTTTTATTTTCTGGTTTTAATTATTTTATAATTTTTTCCTTTTTCTTTTCTTTTATGAAAAATTACAAATCCTAATCTACTAATTACTCTAATTTTCTAATGTTTTTTTTTTTTTGTAATTTTTCTGCTATTTTTCCTTTATTTTCTCCTATTTAAACTATTTTGCTAATTTTTCTAATTAACTAAACTAACAACTAATTACTACTATTTTTGATTTTTTTTTCTAATTTTTACCTATTCAAACACACAAAAATATAACTAATTTCAAACAAAGCAAATAATTGCACTCAAAATATATTTATTT